>CM076575.1:379511830-379713156 GCA_034641835.2 Pinus albicaulis
TGTTCCAAATTTAACTAATCTCCTTGGATTGCGAAGGTTTTAGTCTAATGACGAGGCTCATCTATTACAACCATTTCTGGTAAATATGTGTTATCTTGTTGGCTATGTTCATGTTGGTGAGTTGAATATCCAATTTGATCTAATGATCCAGTGATTTCTTTCAACCATTTAGTTTATGGTCCCATTAGTCGGCCACTATCTTATATTTGGTTACTTAACCAAGCCAGCGACCACTCAGTCGACTATCCTGCAAGGTGATCATTTGACTAATTGTCCAGTGTTAGTTGAACTTATATTGATTATCTCTAGAAGTTATAAATGTATGATAAACGAACATAACCTTAGGTTCCAATAGATGCTTTCAAAGTGGAAAATTTGAAGGAGCCATATTATATGAGAAATTTTATTGGTGGGACCCAATTTGAAGAATTGGGGTATGAAACATTCTTAGGCTAATTTGAAGCCTTAAATGATTCTTTTTGGGGAAAAAATTTCACACTTAATCTCTAAACTTTGTGACATTATTCTAAACTAGAATATTTTTCCAATTGTATAATAATAATGTCAATAAGATTTTAGATGCAAAAGTTATTCCTCCCATAAGTTGACTTATTGTGATTAGCTGCCATAATTCAATACAATGATACGTTATGTCCCATAACTCATGCAAAAGGGGCTAACCACATGGGGAATATGAATAAGACTTTGAAGGGTCAAGTTATTCCTCATGTTGAGGGCTGAATGGGTCAAATTTAACCCCTATTTAGCTATCATACTATGTTATAACTAAGCCACTAGGAGGAAATGGGTTCCATTCTATTTTCTTTCATTTTGTTCCATAGTAGAGTAGAGTATTTTATGAAACTAGCTCATAAAGTATAAGAAAATATAGATCAACAACTTATAAATCAACCTCTTCGAGGGAGCAACCTCCTTTACATTACATAAATGAACAATTCTAGGATGATACATATGAAAAAACCTCCTTTCTATATATAGGAGTCCAAGGGGTCACAATATAATCCTAGCCAGCATAACAATAACAATGTAAGGGCACAACAATAACAATAGTGGGTTTCTATGGGACACAATAATAACAATATGGGGACTAAATGGGCACAACAATAACAATAAGGGGCTATACTAACAATAACAATAAGGGGATACACAAGTATTATAGGTACCTAGCATGACCCTCTCCTTCATAAAAGTGTTGTCCTCAACGCTTGAGTAGTTCTCCATGATTCTGTAGACAATTCTCATCCTCCCATGTCCAATCTTCAGCGGGTGAGTTCCTCCACTTGATGAGATACTCTAAAATTAATCGATTTTTTAGTTGTCGAGTTCTTTTTTTCGTGACTACTTCAGGTTCCAATATTATTTTTCCTTCTTTTTCAAGTTCAGGAAATATTTTTTGAACTAGGATCTTGTCACATATAACCTTATTTAACCATGAAACATGGAAAACTAGGTGCACTCGGGAAGATGCGGGAAGCTCCAATTTGTATGCCATAGTACCAACCTTTTGAAAAACTGTGTAAGGACCATAATACTTTGGTGATAATTTATTATCCTTCTTATCTTGCTTGAGGGACATTTGTTTGTATGGTTGTAGTTGTAAAAATATCCAGTCACCTACATCAAAACTTCTTTCGCTACGATGTTTATTTTCTTGTTGTTTCATTCGATTATGTGCCAACGAAGGTTATCCTTTAAGAGTTGGAGAAATTTTTGTTTATACTTGAAGTGATCTTCCATTTCTTGAACCTTATAATTTTTCTTAAATATGATGCGATGGAGGGTGGATGATATCCATAAAGTGCCATAAATGGGGTCCTTTTTGTTGCAGTATGGAAGGAATTTTTATACCACCATTTATCCAAAAGTAACCACTTAATGACCCATTTTGTATGTTTAACAGATACAAAGCAACGAAGATATCATTCCAAAATTTTGTTCATTGTCTCAGTTTTCTCATCATATTGAGGATGATATGATGAGCTATGAGTTAATTGAGTACCCAAACAAGAAAATATTTATGTCCAAAAATTTCCTATAAAAATGGTATCTTTGTCGCTTAAAATAATATTTGGGTTTCCATGTAGCTTTCGAATTGTTTCCATAAATGCAATAGCAACTGTAATGGATTTAAATCGATGAGATAATGCACAAAATTGCACATTCTTGGTAAGTCTATCAACTACCACCATGATGACAGTATTTCCTTCAGACTTGGGTAAAATTGTGATAAAATCCATTGAAACCTCCTCCCAACATTGACTTGGAATGGATAAAGGTTGTAACAGATCTAGGGTCTTAATTGTCTCAACTTTATTTTGTTGGAAAACCAAACATTCTGCCAAAAAATTTTGAATATAAAATTTAAGGCCATCCCAAAAAAATTCCTTCTTAACCCTCTAGTAAGTTTTTAAAAATAATGATTTCCCTCCTAAGGGAGAGGTGTGCAATTGAAAAAGAATATTTTGTTTGAGTTGGGAATTCTTACAAAGATATAAGTGATATTTGTACCATAATGAATCATTTTTCCAGCTAAATGTTTCAAATGTACTAGGATCTTACTGCAACTTTTGAATGAGTGTCCACACATTTTCATCATTCTTCCAATCATCCCTTGCTTTGGTTATCCACTCATGTTGGATTATAAAATGGCACAAAGAAATGCTTCCACATCCTCAACCTTTCTTGAGAGTGCATCTGCAACAACATTTTTCTTCCCTTTTTTATAGATGATTTCAAATTCATAACCCAACATCTTTGTGACCCATTTTTTCTTCTCTTCTAAAGATAATATTTGTTCCAAAAAATATTTAAGACTATAATTATCTGTTTTTACCTTGAAGTGTCTTCCCATTAGGTAAGGTCGCCATTGCTTTAGTGCATGTAGTATTGCCAACACTTCCTTCTCATAAATGGGTTTCAGTAAATACTTTCCTTTGATTGGACGACTTTAAAAAGCAATGGGTCTTCCTTCTTTCATTAAAACTGCACCAATTCCATTTTTCGGGGCATCACATTCCATAATAAAGTTTTTTGTGAAGTCTAATGTAGCTAAGACCGGTTCTTGGGAAATTTCCGCTTTAAGATGTTCAAAGGCCTTAGTTGCTTCCGGAGTCCAAGAAAATGTATCTTTCTTTAGTAATGATGTTAAAGGTGCCAATATTCTCCCATAATGATTAAAAAACTTGTGATAATACCCTGTTAACCGAAGAAATCCTCGAAGATGCTTTATGGTTGTAGGTATTTTCCATTCCTTAATGGATTTAATTTTGTTAGGATCTACCTTAACACCCTCATGAGATACAATATGACCCAAATATTCCACCTCCTATACTCCAAAGAAAAATTTGGAGGTTTTTGCATATAATTGTTTCTCCTCCAATAGTTTGAGCACTGCGTCAACATGTTGAACATGATCCTTCCAAGACTTGTTGTAGATTAGTATATCATCAAAAAATGCTAACACAAATTTTCTAAGGAAGGGTTTGAAAATGGAATTAATCAAACCTTGAAATGTGGAAGGTGCATTAGTAAGGCCAAAAGGCATAACCAAAAATTCATAATGAGTCTCATGAGTTCTGAATGTTTTTTTCATAATGTCTTCAGTTTTCATTCTAATTTGATGATATCCATAATGAAGATCCATCTTGGTGAAGTAAATTTCTCCATATAATTCATCCAATAATTCATCAATGGTGGGGATGGGAAATTTATCTTTAATAGTGAGCTTTTTGAGCTCCCTATAATATGGACACATATGCCATGATCCATCCTTCTTTTTTCTTAATACTACTGAAGCAGAGAAGGAACTTTGACTAGGTTGAATTATACCAACCTCTAGCATTTCTACAACCATATGTTCAATCTCACTCTTTTGGGAAAAATGATATCTGTAAGGCTTGATGTTTGGAGGAACACTTCCCAGAATCAAATGAATAGCATTTTCATGATAAAAAATAGGTGGGAGTCCTTTTGGAGTTTCAAACACCTTGGAATTATTTTCTAAGACTTTTTGTAGATCTGGAGAAATAGATGATTTTGATGTTTGAACCTCTAGTGCGCATAATTGTGAAAATGCATCTCATTTTTATTTCTTTAGAAGATTTGTCATGAAATTAGAGCTGATTATGTTTCTCGGCTTCCTTGCGATACCCCATAATTCAACTTCCTTTCCTTCCCAAAAAAAATTGAAGAAAAGTTCTTGAAAATTAAAAGCTATTGTCTCCAAAGATTATAACCATTGGACTCCTAGTACAACCTCATCACCACCCATTGGAATGGAGAGAATTAGACTATTCAATACATATTCCCCCATGGTTAGCTTGATATTATGGCACTTTCCAGAGAAATTTATATTTCCTCCATTTGCAACCATCACTTGACACTCTGGTGTTGGGTATAGAAATCAATTCAATTCCTCGGCTACCTTACAATGAATAAAATTATGGGTACTACCTGAATCAATCAGCACTATTACATTTTTCTTTTTTATATGTCCTTCTATCTTGAGATTTTGAGGAGTGGTAATCCCTGCGAATGAATTACAATATATGGTCGGATTCATTTCTTCTTTCTCTAGGGTTGGTTCCTGGTGTATATCCTTTTATTTTGAATTTCCTTGTTCATTTTCTTCCTCGTCTTGAAAATCTATATAAAATAATTTCTTCTCAGCACACTTATGATATTTAGTGTATTTCTATCATAACTGTAGAAAATCCTTTTTTCTCTTTTTTCTTCCAATTGTTGTGGTGTCAACCTTGTAGGTTGTGGAAGTCTAGGAGTAGCAACACTTCCATCTTTATAGTTGTGAGTGGTAGGCTTCCTTGTCACCATAATGTTTCCTCCAATGAATCACATTCCCAAAGGTGAACCTCATGTTAGATTTTATCCTCTAAATTCCCTATGAAGACATCAATGATGTGTTCCTATGGAATATCAGTTACCCTTACATTCAATTTTTTGAATTCCTCAATGTGCTCCACCATTGAACTCTTTTGTTTGAGATTTATCAATTGGCTAAAGAAGGTGTTTCTCTTTGTATCCTTATAATGTTATATATTTTCCTCCATAAAAATTGACCAAGTGAAAATTTCATTATATAAGAGAAAATATATCAATACCATGCAAATGTATTGGGTTCTAAATATAAATTTGCAATACGTACATTTTGTGTGCTTTGCACATTATAGAGATCAAAATATTGCTCCATATGTAGTATCCATGCTACATAATTCTTGTCATAAAAGTTTCTCATATGGATATTTGTAATATGGTGGTTCTTCAATCCAATGTTAGATTTTATGAAATCATGATTATCATTTATTTTGTTCTCATCATGAGTTTCCTCTACTACCTTTTCGCCATTAGGAAGCTTTTCTTGTAGCAACTTTGTCAAACCTTCCTTAAAACCTTCCATGTATTTCTTCAAGTCTTCCATGTTGCCTTTTAAACCATCCATGTCACCTTTTAAACCATTCATGTCACCTTTTAAACCATCCATGTCACCTTTTATTTCTTCTTTGGTTGCTCTTTGTGAGAGTAAAATTTGTTGCACTTGGTCCCGTAATTTTGATATATCATGTTGCACTTCTTCCTCTTCATGTGTCATAGCAGATTTTTCTGAGGATTTAATGGGTGTGAAATTATTTTTGGGAGGAATTTTAGAATCCAATACTTATATCTATGCTTCAATATTCCCTTCGCATCACTTCAAAAAAAAAATTCAAACAAAATTTACGCAATTTTAAAAAATAAATAGACATTTTGTTCTTTCTTTTTAGAAGGTAGATATTGAACCTGATTTATCTTTGTGATTTCGGATCTTCAAGATCTGAAATTTGGTCTTGCAGTAGCCCTCTGAGTATTCTTTCCAATGCCATAGGTCAGACCTAATTTGGATTCTTCAATACAAATTTATGCCCAATCTCCCACAATGACCTAACTATGGGTCGGTTCGGTAGAGCGAATGTGTACAGTGTGCCACGTGTCACTGTTTCGACCTTCGGATATAAAATCAATACACAAGAAACTAAAGTTCGTGAATTTTCTACCATTTTTTATAGAATTCCAATTTGATGCCTAAAATGAAATTTATGATTCTTTTCCCTTGGTCACCTGTTTAATATGAAATTCTGGAGCTTGTAGAAACCCTAACTTTCACAGATCATATATCCAAAAATATTACAAACCATGGTATTAATTTTTTACACAAAGTCCATCAAGATTTCAGCTCCACGTGGTAACAATTTTATATTTTTAAGCCTCGTAGAAAAAAAATTATAGTGAAATTTCCAATATGACCTGTTTGCATCAGCGAAACCCTAGAATCCAAAGCTCTAATACCAAATGTTATGAAACCATCTCACAAAATAGAAGAAAAGATAGATCAACGACTTATAAATCATCCTCTTCAAGGGGGGAAATCCTTTACATTATATAAATGAACAATTATTGGATGATACAAATGAAAAAATCCCCTTTCTATATATAGGAGTCTAAGGGGTCATAATATAATCCTAGCCGACATAAAAATAACAATGTAAGGGCACAACAATAAAAATAGTGGGCTTCTATGGGACAAAATAATAACAATATGGGGACTAAATGGGCACAAAAATAACAATAAGGGGGCTACACTAACAATAACAATAAGGGGATACAGTAGTCTTATAGGGACCTAGCAGAGTAGTTGAGTGTGGATAGAGAGAGAGCATAACAAAGGTTATTTGTGTTTTATAGCATCCCAGAGGACATAGGTCTCAGGAAAATCCATAGAGAACATATTATCCTTTGCACTTGTGTCATTTCCATTCCAAACGAAATGAATTAGAGCAACCTGACATTCCAACTAGTTTTTCTCCCAAAAGGGTTTCCCATAGCATATCTCAGTATTCATTATGGTTTGTGAGTGATTGTCTTTACCTATTATATTTTCTACATATTGTATATTACATGCATAAACAACAACCCAAATATAACAAATCTAGAATCTAAAATAAATTTTCCCCTCATAATATAGATTTCAATTTGTTTTCATAGATTTGGTTTTGTTATCACTCTAGTAATTCTTTAGTTGTGAGATTTTGGTTTTTAGTTAAGAAAACTAGAGGTAACCACAGGCCAACTTTTAAACTCTAGGATCTAGCCTTCCTAGGGTTTAGAGAGGGCTCTCTCTATAAAATTTAACTTAGTTTTGATTTATAAAACATTAGGCTAGTTATGAATGTAGAATTGGTTTTGGTTTTGATTGATTTGGTGGGGAAAATCACTAAAAGAGATGGATAGTGGGAAATCTATTTTTCCATTGGGCTAAGGAGTCAAAAGTCAAGCAGGCAAGCCTGGGATCAAGGCTAAAAAGTAAAATTCTTTCAAGGCAAGATAGATAACCCTTGAATATCTTGGAAAGTTTTTTTTGTGAAGTGATATGATTGGGATAAAGAGAAATGAAGGGTTCTTTGATCCGGAAAAGGGAAGTAGTAGGTAGAGGTAAAACGAAAGAGGGATAAATTAAGGGTTCTTTACTCTAGAAATCAGCATAAAACATAGAAATGACAAACAGTAAAGACATGGTGCTTTTAACAAATCCTGAAGTAATACTCTTGTTTATTCATTCAAATTTAGAACACATATATGGATGCATGTAACAAAGAAAGATAACAATGACAAGTAGAAGATACTTCACTTCAATATCTCATCACATGAATCCTGAAATATGATGTGAGTTGGTTCGATCCAGTATGCTGCTTGAATTTTTAAACACAAAAGCCTTCAAGTCCAACAAAAATGACCATAGAAATATTCAACAATTTATTCCACAATAATAATTCAAAGAGTGAAGTATTTATACATAATTGTTTACAAAATATCCTAGAATGCTTCTAGGAATTATCTAAGGGAAATGGAAATATATTTACAACAAAATAGAGACAGCTTCTTAACAAATCAGCAATTTGTCCTATTTATCCAAATAAAATAGAAACTGATTATGGATAAGGTGCAGCTTGTCGCCTTGGTGTCCTCCTTGGTGGCTTTAGATATTTCAAGTTGGTTTTGAAATCTGATCTACTTTATCTTATACTCTTTCACTGATTCTATTTAATCTCTGATACTCTTTAACCACTGTAAAACTATTTACTGCTGTAAAAAATCTATTTTGACTAAAAATCAGAAAATTGTTTTCTTCTTTTATCTTTATGCCTTTTTACCTTTTACAATAAATATGTAAGTGACTACCAATATTCATTGTTTGGAATTTGTATGTTCTTTAGCTTCCTGAAGTTTTCATCTGCTTTAGTATATCTAACAAAAGTTGGCTTTATGACAAATAAATGTCTTATTTCATGCTGTAGATGGAATAAATATTCAAAGCTTCTATGTAAAACTTTTCCAGTGGGGATTCCTTGTCCTTATGTCTTAATCACCTATTCCTTTGCATATTTTCTGATCTTTTTATTGTATTCATCCTGAGGCATCAGTTTATCATTTATGACCAAAATATTAGGCAAAATCCTTTGCCTCAAATTTTCAAATTTAACAATAAATCTGGTTATGGCTATGTTCATATTCTCACATTTCTCCTCCAGCTACTTCACCAGGTTCTACTTGGTGATAAATTTCCTTATTTCAAGGATTCTTTCAGTCCTGTAAGTAATCTCAATCTCTTCTAATTCTTGCCTATTTTTGTTGTTGAGAAACTTTATTATTTCTAAAGCTTGCTCAAGTTTGTTGCCTAACTCTCCTTTAGTCTTCTGGATTTCTACTTATGCTGCTCTTCGTAAATCTCTCTGTTCAAAGATAACCTGAATTGAGGACCACACATCATTGATGGCTTTAATGATTCTGCTTCATAGATGGTTCTTTACATATGATATGGGCTCCTGTAAGGTTAAATCTTTTTGTAATTTCTTCAATTCTTCATTACTCCTATTAGCTCTTTTCTCTTGAGTCTTGGCATTGATTTGAGCTAACTTCTTTTGATCTTCAAGATTTTCAATCACATGTTTCAATCTATTAATCTCACTTTTCTGCAGTGACATTTATTCCATAGCTTTTAGTAGTTTTTTGGACTCATCTGTAGGGTGAGCTGATGTAGTAGATGAATTTGTAGCTGATGATGTCACTGGCATTGCAGTAGCCAGTGGAAATTTGGGTGCCAACTCTTATGCTAGAGTTGAAGGCACAACTATAGTAACCGTAGAGATAACTATAGGTGCTTCCTGTGTTTTTACTTCTTCTCTTTCATGGACAAGCTTGTCCATTTGAATTTCGATTTCTTTTATCTTTGTTATAAGCTAAAATATTAAGCTCATCATATCATCCTTCTGAGTCTATTCCTGTATAATTTCTTTGGCCTGCGGATGTTCACTTGAAGGAAGTTTAAGTTGTTTCCTCAATGCAGCAATGTCCTCATTCTTTTTCTTCACTAACAGTTCTACTACCTTGACATTTGCAGCGTCATATCCCACTTAAATTAGCAATTCTTCTAAAGATTTGATTCTGAGATCTTTAGCATATAATGAGGTTTTTTCAAGTTTTATTTGATCTTTCATGTTTGTGATAGTGTTATTAAGTTTTTGAACACTCATTGCTTTGGTTGCAACAGTAGAATACAACATCACTGAAATTTGTCTATGAAATTCTATTTGATCAAGTGAATGAATGCTTTCTGTTGGCACTTCAATATCAATCTTTTTGTAATCTGAAAATGTCATTGGTGTCTTCACTGTAGGCTATAATAATGACATGATCAACTTTTTATTGGAGTAATCAAAGGCAGAAAGAAGTCTGTTTTGAATACTTGGTGTTTGCTTGAGATATTGAGAGTAAATTTCATTTTTAATATCTTCATTCTTTAACTTTATCTGTTTGTACTTTTCCCTGATATATAGATCCTTTTCCTCTGCTGTCTATGAGGATGAAGCTTCCATTTTATGTTGTTTTTCTATCATTTGTGCATTTTAATTATCAACCCGTTCTTCATCCTGATTCTCAGTAACTGGCTCATTGATGACGACTGTGGCAGTGTCAACATTTGTCTCTGGCATATCTGCATCTTCTACCTCAATGGTTACTTTTTCTTTACCCACTAGATTTAACTTAGGCTTTTTATTATATCTCAACTTGAACCTAGTTTTAGTAGTGGTTTCAGCAACATAGGTACCTTCTTCTATTACTCTCTTAGTGGCTTTCTCTATTTGATCTGCAGTTTGTAAAGTGTGAATAGTATCACTTTTCTTTACTGCATCTATTAAAGTATTTTCCGTCCACTCAGTCTGATTAGCATATTTCTCTATCTCTGGTTTTTTCTCATGAATGAAGGGTGTTAGCTTACACTTAACCCTCATTTTACTTAAAATTACTTGGGGATCATAATTCTAGGAAAAACCCTCTTCAAATCTGTACTCCAATAACTGTTTAGCTGCTTCTACCTCTACATCTCTATGATTGCAAATTAATGGTCCTACTTGATTCTTCAATTTGAATTGTGTTTTCTTCTTTTCTGCTAGGAAATTGACAGAATCAAAGTTTAATATTTGCCTGATATACTCCAAGGAAAAAACCCTCATTGATACATGTTTGGGTAATTTGTAGGGCAACAAATTGGATCCAAAAACACTAATCTCTGTGTGTTTTTCATACAAATACCAATCACCAGTCCTGGTCTGCTCTGATAACTGTAAAATCTTCTTCATCTCATCATTTATACTTGGTTGTTTAGTATTTTTTAACATTTTAATCAATGTATGGATGAAGAAATATGAAAACTCTGCATATGAGAACTCTGTGGACTCTTTTCTGATTAAAGAGGTCCAGAAAATAACTGAAAGCTGCTTTCCTTCTATGTCAAGCTTTTGGAGGGTTATTGGAAAATTATCTGCTTGAAAATACAAGAACATGTGGAAGAGGAAAGAAGTGTATCTAAACACTCCTTCAGTTGTGAACTTAAACAATTGGTCATGGATATTGTCTGCAATATACTCAGCATAATTGAAGGTAACAGATGGAGGTTGTCTTGGTGTGAAAGTGGATAGGAAACTTAAAATGGATTCATCTATATGCTCATCAGTGAAATACCCTAGGATGAAAGATAACATAGAAATTACATGCCTTGAACATTCTGTAAATCTTGAAGTGGAATATGGAGGATTAATTTGAGGAATTTATACATGCAAGGGTATGAATACTTGGAATATTTGGAATCTCTTCAGAAAATCAAGGCTAATGTACAACTTGGTAAGTGCCTTTATGGATAAAGGGACTGCTTGAGGATAAGGCTTGTGTTGTAACATTTGATTAATGGATTTAGCATAATGGTAAAACGTACATCTTTGTTGGCATTTACTATGGCTCTCTACTTAGGCACATAATAATGATGGCATAACCTAATGACCCCTTAAGAGGGATGACTAACTGGAACAACATATTTGGGCAAGTGTGATTCCCACATTTGAACTTATTCTACATTATCTAAAGATTTTTCAAAGCTCCAGTTATGAAGTTCCAACAAATTGAATTCTACAACAGGGTCTGCAATCTTATAGTCAACATCTGCTAATGGAGTATGATCAATGTCTGCAACAAGAGGTTATAGAGGATTTACTATGATGGCAGTCTTGGAAGATGCAGCTAGAGTAGGCTTAGGCATTTTGAGGCTTTTTGGACTACAAAAACTCTGTTTTTAGGGTTTTTTGGCTACTTCTACAAGATTAAACAGTTGCAGTTGTATTTTTTACTCTGGCAGGTTTCTTGGATGAAAATAGGCAGAATATGGTCTTTTCTTCATTTCTTCCTTTTAATTTTGGACTCTCAACATGATTTAAATACCTTCACTCGTTGGAAAACAAGAAACAGGGGTTTATTGGGTTTTTTTAATGAGTAATTGGGCTAAAAATATCTTGAAATTAGGCACAGAGGTTAGGCTACCTTCACAAGATTTTTGGGCTTAATTTGGAGTTTTAAAAAGTTTTAGAAAAACTATTTAAACTCAATTTTTCCCATTTAAAACAGTGCGTAGCATAAACATGATTTTTTCAGAAATTTTGACAGGGTTTGGCCTATTTTTTGGATCTTTTCATAGGCTTATTTGGATGAATTAAAACTCTGACTAGAATTTTCTTTAAAGTTCTTTTAAAATTGATAATAGGCTTGACTTTTGGAGGAATACCTGTTATATGAAGGTACAAGGCTTTGAGGATGTCTCTGAAGGTTTTTGAACATATTTTGTGGTGTTTTCCTGATCTCTGGAGCGACTCAAATCTCCTCAGAAATATTTAATGGCTACAGGTGGAAGTTTGCAGGTTCTTGGACAATAAAATAGTGGAAAATATCTATTTTCAGAGTTGGAATGGCACATACAGTGGATACGTGAAAAAAGAGAAAATAACCGTGAATTTCCAACATTTATTGGGTAAATTAGGTTTAATTTCTCATGTGATAAATGGCGATCACATCAGGCTGGAAGGTGGTTTTCAGGTTCCATAGGCGAAAAACCACTGGTGGTTATTGCGCACCACTTAGGTGGTAAATGGTTTTGAATGGATCGGATGTGATCTAGTAAGAAGACGCCATGTCTAGGAGAGAGAAAACAAAAAGACTACCCATTTTGTGTGGAAATGAAAAGGTTTAACACAGGCAACTTTATTTTTGATTTGGTTTATTAGTTGTTGGATCATGAGGTTTGGTTGCGAACGGCCAAGATCTATTTTTAAAGTTGCATCGGGATTGGAGTGGGGCTGGGGTTTAATATTCGCGAGACGATTTGTTTAACTTTATAAATAAATCATTTATTAAAGTCAAACTTTGGGTTATAATATACAGAGGGGTTATAATGTTATATGAATTATTTAAAACATGTATTCAATGTTCTAACTAATGCACGGGCGCAGGTTTATTTATATGGTTTTAAAACATTTGACGAGTGTTAAATAACCATAGGGAGCGGGGTATTTTTATATTGATAAGTTTTAAACCAATGGGATAAGGGCGGGTTTTATTTCATCACATGGAGTATAATAACATTGGTTTAAACATTAAAATAGTGGGTTTTATGGGTTACTTAATATAAAGGGTTTAATATTATACGGGAGGGTGTAGTTTAGGGATTTAATATACAAGTTAGAAATTAATATGAAAAAAAAATGGTAATGTATGTAATGAATGAAAAATACATGTTTTAACACTAAGTAAAGTGTAAATAAAGCATAGTTGTCCCTTTTGTATTTTTCACATTTTAACTTAGGATAAATGCATTTCATGGGTTTTGAGTGGTTTTGAAAGGAAATGAAATTAGTTATTTAGGATGTTTACTTTTACTAAGTAAAAATGGGTTTTTACTTAGGAAAAAGAGATTATGATTATGGATAAAGGGTAAATGTTGATGAATATGGGTTTTTTGTAGGAATTCAATATTTTTAACCAATTAGTCATCAAGCCTTGGGTTCGGTCCCAACAGAATTCAGAGAAATGCTATGAGCCTCTTTAACTAAAGGTTTAGAATATTGAATCATTGTGGGGGAGGGGAAATAAGTAACTTTGCCCAATGATGCTTTATTACATTCTTGCACAACTGCTTTCTACCTACCCATCTTTATTTCTAACATTTTTTACTTCATTTTCATGGGTGCATTTAGGCTTGCAACCCTAAATCAATTTTTCTTTCAAAACATAAAAACTATCTAAGTCGAACCTTATTTCATCCGAGGGCTTAGATTAAACTATTGAGCTCCTCATTTATTCTCTATCTAATCTACTAATTTGTCAAGTTTAAACTGTTTGACATATCTTTATTCTCTATCTAAAAAATGATATTCAAAGCATGAAAAGTTAAGATTAAACTGTTTAACTGATCATGGATTATGGCATTTATTGACACTCTGCACATAATCATTATTCTTGCAGTAAAAGTAAATAGTAGTGACATTTTGACTTGCTCACCTTCAGGTCTTATTTTTCTCTTTTTCTTTTGGGGTCTATCTTTTTTCTAAGTCCTTTGATATTTCTTTTAGGACTTTTACCCTTTTTTCATTTTTTATTATTTTTCATTTTTCAAAATATGGGAAAACAACTTGCAAAAGTAAATGTATGTATATATTTACATGACTATCAAAGTCAATTCAAAAATTATGAACCCTACTATTATAGGACCCTAACAGTGGCTCCACTTGGGGATGGCATTTCCTGGTGAAATGTCAAGAAATTTAAGACTAGTAGCCTTTGAAATTTGACTATGATGACCCTGTAAGTCTCTTCTGATCTCTACGATTATTCATACTTATGATATTTTACCTCTCAAATCTTAGGGCCTTCTCTCCGGGCTTCAAATTTTTTAGGAAAACATCCAATCCAATCTAAAATCTTCAATGTATATGTACAATGATCAAAGTAAATGAAACTAACTATTTTTTATCTTAGGGGAGTCTTAGTGCTTCAACATTCTGCCATTTACTGCTCCATCTGACATCTCTAACCTATCCATTTCTCTCACAAAGAAAGCATTGTTACCTATGTAACCATAAATAACATAAGGTCCTCTCCATAGAAAATCAAATTTTCCATGTTTACTTTTGTCTTCCATTCTTTAATCCCATTTTAACACTTTATCTCCAATGTATAGATCATCTTCTTCACCCGTTTTGTCAAAAAATTTCCTTATCTTATCCTGGATAACTTGAGACTTAATATAAACTTCTTCCCTTGTTTGTTGCAAGTGAATAGTTTGATTGATCCTTATTTGAATTTCATTTGTTTCAAATTGTAACTCTTGGATAATCTTCATTACTGGTACTCCTAAGGAATATGGAAAAACAACATCCATTCCATAGACAAGCTGGTAAGGGGATGTACCAATGTATTTTTTAGTTGTAAGTCTATCTACCCATAAGGCATTGAATAACTTCTTATTCCAAGTATTTTTATTATCTTCCAGTAACTGTTTTATGATGTTTACTAGGCTCTTATTTGAAGATTCAACTAGACCATTACCTTGAGGGTAATATGAAGTAGAGTGGCCTAGGATAATATGGTATTTATGGAAAAAGTCAATCATGTTTTTAGATTTGAATGTTGCTGCATTGTCTGTAATTAACTTTTAGGGACATCCAAATATTGAAAGAATGTTACTTTCTAGGAAGGAGATAATGACAGTATATGTGGCTTGCCTAGAGGGTATGGCTTCAATCCACTTGGTAAAATAGTTAGTGGCTTTCATAATCCACTTATGTTGGAATGATGATGGGGGGTGAATTTCTCCAATGAAGTCAAGACCCCATTGTTGAAATGGTATTTCTGTAGAGATTGGCTTTAAGGGTAGGGGTAACAACTTTTTCTTACCCTCAAATATTTGACACTTGCGACAGGAGGTCACATACCTTTTTACATATGCAAACAAAGTAGGCCAGTAAAAACTAGCTCTCAGGATCTTGTTTGCAGTAGTATTCCAGTAGAGATTTCCTCCACAGTAACCTGCATGAAATTCTTCTAGTATTTTTTTAGCTTCTTCTTTTAACAAACAGTTTAATAAAATCCCACTATGATCTCTCCAAAAAAGTACATTGTCTAAAATACAAAATCTTACTACCTTTAGCTTTAAAATCTACCTTTGGTTCTTGACAATCCAGGAGGAGCTTGTAAGTTTATTAATACAAATATGATATCTGCATACCATGGTGAGTCTGAAAAAGCTTCACTGATCTCTAGAGTCGCCATCTCTTCCTGATCATCTACTTGGTGTTGGGAAAAATACTAAGAGGGGGGGGTGAATCAGTATTTACAGCATACTCAAAACTTTTCACTTTTTCATTCCTTAAAACCCATACGCTACTTTTCTTTAGTAAACTCGCGTATATACACAGATACCTTTCATTCAACTAGCGTATACACAGAGATCTAAATATGTCATTAGTTCTTTGCTTATATCATTCCATTATTCATTCATCAGATGTTCAATAAGCAGTAAACATGTGCAGTAAGAACAGAATAAACCATCACACAAAGCATCACACATGAACACCAGGATTTTTAGGTGGAAACCCAAGTGTGGAGAAAACCACCGCTGCAGTTGCTCAGCCTTCAATATTTTATTATAGAGAAAACATATTACAACATATGTGCTGGAGCAGACTTGACCAGCACGCAGGCACCCACCTACGCTCGTTTACCAGCCTCTCCTAGAAGGGAGCTACAACCCCCTGACTCGTTTACCAGCCTCTCCTGGAAGGGAGCTACGACCCCCTACTCTCGTTTACCAGCCTCACCTGGAAGGGAGCTACAACCCCCTGACTGAAGGCTACAACCCTCAGCACCACCTTGGACCACGTTTCATCAATTTTCACACTGGATCCAACAACTTCAATAGAACAATACTTGTAGGTCATATTTCATCATATTTTCAGACTGGACCCTCTTCATACATTTAAGCTCAATCATACAACCAAACTGATGCAGACAACTCAGAACAGTAGAATACAGATAGCAGTAATACAGCAGAATAGATCAGTCATTTCTTACCCCAGACTTCAGCAAACCCTAGTTTGCATACGCGCTTTTACTTCACTGATGTCGCGTATATACGCACTTCCATTCACAGAAACCAGCGCATACTTCTGTACATATTATAGAACCAATTTAATTGCGCATATGTGCTTTTCCTTCAGAGAAGCCGCGTATATACGCGCTTCCTCTGCGGCGAAGTAGCGTATAGATCTTCAATCATTATAGAGCAACATACTTCTTCAGATCAGATGTTCAGTTCAGATTTACCCTTTCATTTCAGACAGATGTTCGCCTCAATTCAGATCTAAGCCTTCCATAATCAGATCTAGTAGATACAAGTACACTTCAGATCTAGATCCCCTTCTTCATCATTGGTGCATCATACATTCAGATTTATCCTTCAATTGTAACCCTTTCCATTCAGATATACTTCAGAGAGAAGTATTCATTCAAGCTCAGACATCTTGCACCCACACTTCTTATTTGCACAATGAATTTCTTCTCCTTATATAGGTTTATCTTTTTCAATACCACGGGCCCCTTTTTCAATACCATGAGCCAAAACAATACCATGAGCCTTCAATACCACGGGCCCCTTTTTCAATACCATGAGCCAAAACAATACCATGAGCCTTCAAGACCACGAGCCTTCAATACCAAGGGCCCCTGGTTTTTCACTTTTTGAGCACTTTTACCCATACGCGACTTGGAACGTTCTTTTCCGCGTGCATACGCGACTTCCCTTAGACATATCAGCGTATGCTTAGAAACATACTCTTTTCATCATACTTTGAGCACATTCTGAATTCCTTTCTTCATTGCCTTCTGTACACACTGTAGATACATCATATTTTCTTCATCAAGAACATATTCTAGCAGGCACAACTTCATCAAGTAAGTTGCCATCATCTTTATCAAGTGGGTTTCCTTTTAGGGGCAACACTCAACATCATATTGCTAACAAACATCATATCACATTAGATTTTCATCATTTACCAAGTTCATCAGGTCAAGAATAACTTCATCAGGTGGTTTGCCATCAAGGACAACATATGTCAACAGTCGCATGTCTTCATCTTCATTCAGTGGGTTGCCATCAAGGACAACACTCTGCATCATATTTCCAACAATCTCCCCCTTTGGACTTGATGGCAACCATGATGGTGTTTGGTTACAACAGTAGATAGGTACATTGACACCATGTCACTCTCCCAATTCTTTGACACCTTTATCTGCATTCAAACACCATGTCACTCTCCCCCTTTGACATCAAGGGCAAAGGGTGGATCAAAAACCACCATACTCTCCCCCTTTTCTCTTCATGAGGAAGAAGCATTCTGCAGATCTGAAATGTATTGAAGTGGCCAAGCTCCCCCTGAGTTCATGCAGAATCTTCAAACATATTTTCAATGAAAGACAAGACTCTATGAACTTCCTATCACCAAAGACTCATACTTACATCAAATATCCAACCAAGTGGATTTACATATGAGACTCAACTACCCAACCAAGTGGGTTTACAAAATTTGACTCAGCTACCCAACCAAGTGGGTTTACAAATTTTACAAGTCCTTACATGACTGAATATTACAATTTTACATCATGGGTCTCAATAGGACCTTTTCATCAAATTACAAATATGACCATTTACAACCAACACCAGAAAGACTCCAAAGAACATATTTCAGAGACATCATAATGCCAACAGTGCATTATACTCAGCAAAGCTAATGGTCCCCCTGAATCTATGTATCCAAGCATCCTTTCCAAATGACTAAGGCTCCCCCTTAGATTGTGCATCTTGAACACTTTCACCAACAAATCATCAAGGCATCTTCATCAAATCATTAGAAAAAGAATTATGAAAACTGGAACACCACCAGAGATACTAAACAGTATCAGATATACCAAACAGCACTGCAGCTGTGCTGAAGAGAGCTGACTCCAACCAAAATTTGTCAGCAATCAGACATACGCGGTTTTCTGTGCAGGAACTCGCGTATATACGCGACTGTGTTTCAGGAAACCCGCGTATCCAATGTCATCTTCTAAATTTATGCAGATTTGTTCTTTTGACTGGCAGAGAACACTCCCAGCTTCTGTCGTAAATACTCAAACGCTTCCCTGGGCAGAGGTTTGGTAAAAATATCATCAACTTGTTCTTTGGAGGGAACATATTCCAACTTCACTGTTTGCTCAAGCACTTGTTCACGTAAAAAGTGATACTTGATGGGAATGTGCTTGGTCTTTGAATGCATAACAGGATTCTTTGAAATACTGATGGCACTTGTATTGTCACACTTGATGGGGACAGGAGGTGTACATTTGATTTGAAAATCTTGTAAGGTTTGCATCATCCAAAGGAGTTGAGTGCAACAAGATGCGGCAGCCACATATTCTGCTTCTGCTGTAGATAAGGCAATAGAATTTTGCTTCTTGCTGAACCAAGATACTAACCGGGGTCCCAAATAGAATGCACCACCACTAGTGCTTTTCCGATCATCAACACTTCCAGCCCAATCTGTATCAGTGTAAGCATGAAGAGTAAGATCAGCATTCTTTGGATACCATAGACCAAAGTCTTGGGTTCCTTGTAGATATTTGAAAATTCTTTTCACAGCCTGAAGGTGAGACTCTTTTGGATTAGCTTGGAATCGTCCAACAATCCCAACTGCATGCATAATGTCTGGTCTAGTCCAAGTGAGATAAAGTAGACTTCCTATCATTGATCTGTAATCTGGTTGATTCACCGTAGGAGAATCATCATGAGAACTGAGATTGCATTTGGTTATCATTGGAGTACTTACAGGTTTGAAATCTTCCATGCCATACTTCTTCAGAATTTGCTTAAGATATTTTTCTTGTGATAGGAATATACCATCTGTAGATTGATGCACTTGCAAGCCAAGAAAGAATGTTAGTTCCCCAAGTAAAGACATTTCAAATTCTTGCTGCATGACAGAAGAAAATTTCTGACTCATAGATTCTTCGTTACTCCCAAAAATGATATCATCAACATATACAACCACAATCAATAGTTTATCATTTTCAAATTTTGTGTATAAGTTGCTATCAGCAGACCCTTTTGAAAATCCTTGTTGATGAAGATATTTGTCAAGACGATAATACCAAGCCCTTGGAGCTTGTTTGAGACCATATAGAGCCTTTTTTAAGTCTACAAACAAGATTTGCATCATTTCCCAAAATGAATCCTTCCGGTTGTTCTATATATACTTCTTCTTCTAGATCACCATTAAGAAAAGCAGATTTAACATCCATTTGATAAACTTTGATTTGTTAATAACTTGAAAAAGCAAGAAACATTCTTATGGCTTCAAGTCTAGCTACAGGAGCAAAAGTTTCTTCAAAGTCTATACCTTCTTGTTGAGTATACCCTTTGCAAACCAGTCTAGCTTTGTTTCTTACAACATCCCCATTCTCATTTAGCTTGTTCTTGAAAATCCATTTAGTTCCAATGACATTTTTATCATGAGGTCTTGGAACCAAATCCCAAGTGTCATTCTTTTCAATTTGAACAAGTTCTTCATCCATGGCTTGCCTCCAACATTCATATTTGCTAGCTTCATTGACATTGTGTGGTTCAATTGTGGATAGAAGTGCCAAATTACTAGAAGATCCCGCAAGAGTTCTCCTTGTTCGTACACCTGATTCCTTGTCTCCCAAAATTTGAGATTCAGGATGATTCTTTTGAACATATCTGGATGGAGCCTTTTCAGATAGATCATTTTCATGTTCTTCATTGGATTCACTGCCTATATCATTTTCATCTGATGTAGAAGGCCATATGTCGCTATCATCTTCTTTTGTTGTTTGTTTTTCTTCTTTAGGAGCTGCAGGAGACTCATCAATAACAACATCAATATATTCAACAACCTTTTGAAGCCTCTTATTGTAACATGTGAATGCTTTGCTTGAAGATGAGTAACCAAGAAGTATCCCTTCATCTGATCTAGGTTCAAACTTGCCAAGCTTCTCATCATTATTTTTGATAAAGCATCTACTTCCAAAAACTTTAAAATGCTTCATAGTGGGAGAATTACCATACCAGAGTTCATATGGAGTTTTGTCACTATTTACCCGAACATGAGCCTTGTTGAGAATGTTAACTGCTGTACGTGCTGCTTCACTCCAGAACATGTCAGGAACATTAGAGTCAGCAAGCATAGCTCTGGCCATTTGAACAATTGTTCTATTCATTCTTTCTGCTACACCATTTTGTTGTGGAGTGCCTGCTACAGAGAACTGTCTTTTAATGCCGTGTTGTTCACAAAATTCAAAGAATTCATTTGATGAATATTCTCCTCCTCGATCAGATCTAAGACACTTGATTTTTAAATCCAATTCATTTTCTACCTGTGCTTTGAATTTCTGAAATTTTTCAAAAGCTTCATCTTTGTGTTTAATAAACCCGATCTGACACATTCTGGAGTAATCATCAATAAAAGGGATATAGTATTCTTCCCAACGTAATGAATTTTTCCTCATAGGTCCACAGATGTCAGTATGAATGAGTTCAAGAGGCTTACTTGATGATCCTTCTTTGGCATTAAAACGAACTCTGGTCTGCTTACCAAATTGACAAGATTTGCATATGGTACTTTCTGGAAGATTGATCTTGGGAAGATCACGAACAGCTTGAAGTCTGCATGCTTTGTTGATTTGAGAGAAACTCAGATGCCCCAGCCTTCTATGCCATAGCCAATTTTCTGAAGATTTGCTCAAGTAACATTGATCTATGCCGTTTAGTACATACAGGTTGCTTGGATTTCTTTTTCCTTTTATAATGATTTTACCCGTATCAAGATCACGAACCACACATTCTTTGGAACTGAAGACCACTTCTGCTCCTTGATCACACATTTGACTAACACTCAATAGGTTATGCCTTAATCCATCCACATACATGACATCTTTAGCCTTCACCTTTTCTTTTAGAAATACCGACCCTTTTCCTTTAATTACAGCAGGAGTATCATTTCCAAATGTAACTTTCTTTTCTTTTTCCAGAGCATTATAAGTATGAAGTTTGCTTTTGTCACCTGTCATGTGTCTTGAGCACCCACTATCGATGTACCATTGATTTTCTTCACCTTCTGCAAATAAAGCTATCCCACAATTTTCAACCGGCAGTTCTTTCTTTTTCCACACTTTAGAGCTTGAGGGAACATGCTCTTTTGGCTGGACCTTGCTTCTGCATTCACATTCTTCATGACCAAATTTATTGCAATAAGTACATTCAACTTCGTTTTGAAGAGGAGAGAAGTTGTTATAGGTGTTCTTTTTTGGTTCGACATTCATCCTTATCTTTCTTGCTTCTCTTGTCATGATGGTTTTATATGCAACACATTGAACAGCTTTATGACCAAAATTGTGACATGAGAAACATTGTCCATTGAAATAGAAATTTCTGTGATCATGAAATCTTCTATTAGAATTTACCTGTTGGTTGTAGCCATTTTGAAAGATCTCCTTGTTATTGTTTCTTGAATTGAGATGATCATGCTTTACCTGTAAAGATACTTTGTTCCCCTGCTGAGTGGCTGAATGTAGAGAACCAGCTGTGGTTGCTTTTAGAAAATTTGGTGCTGATGTCTGGGAGGATTCCCCAGTATATCCAAGACCTGTTTTTATAAGAGGAGACCGTTGTACCTTGATAATCTCATCCAAGGTTTCCGAACCTTTAGCAAATCTAAAATTGAGAGATTTCACTTTCTCATTATCTTTCCTTAGACTCACTACTTCACACTCCAATTCCTCATTGCGCCTTTTTTCTGCTTTAAGCTGATTTTCAAGAGTCTCTATGATTATGTTCTTTTCTTCGTGGCTTACCTTGAGTTGAGTGTTTTCTTCAAGAAGATTATTGTCTTCTAGAGAATCCACAAAAGTACCCTTTTCTTTTTCACATTCTTTCATGAGTGCCCATACTTTTGCACCAAAATTCAGCAAAACTTTTGTTTGTATACTTCCCATTGTGATGGATCTCCTTCAAGCGATCAAGCTTCTGCAGAAGAACCTGCTCTGATACCAATTGTTGGGAAAAATACTGAGAGGGGGGGGGTGAATCAGTATTTACAGCATACTCAAAACTTTTCACTTTTTCATTCCTTAAAACCCATACGCTACTTTTCTTTAGTAAACTCGCGTATATACGCGGATACCTTTCATTCAACTAGCGTATACACAGAGATATAAATATGTCATTAGTTCTTTGCTTATATCATTCCATTATTCATTCATCAGATGTTCAATAAGCAGTAAACATGTGCAGTAAGAACAGAATAAACCATCACACAAAGCATCACACATGAACACCCGGATTTTTAGGTGGAAACCCAAGTCGGGAGAAAACCACCGCTGCAGTTGCTCAGCCTTCAATATTTTATTATAGAGAAAACATCTTACAACATATGTGCCGGCGCAGACTTGACCAGCACGCAGGCACCCACCTGCGCTCGTTTACCAGCCTCTCCTGGAAGGGAGCTACGACCCCCTGACTCGTTTACCAGCCTCACCCGGAAGGGAGCTACAACCCCCCGATCTCGTTTACCAGCCTCACCTGGAAGGGAGCTACAACCCCCTGACTGAAGGCTACAACCCTCAGCACCACCTTGGACCACGTTTCATAAATTTTCACACTGGATCCAACAAATTCAATAGAACAACACTTGCAGGCCACAATTCATCATATTTTCGCACCGGACTTTCACATTTGTCAACAAAATCTAAACTCGCGTGCATAACTCGTAACAAAGAGAATACGATAAATACAGCTAGCAAAGAATAGA
This sequence comes from Pinus albicaulis, assembly GCA_034641835.2. Taxonomy (NCBI): domain Eukaryota; kingdom Viridiplantae; phylum Streptophyta; class Pinopsida; order Pinales; family Pinaceae; genus Pinus; species Pinus albicaulis. The sequence continues at coordinate 379,535,143 of CM076575.1, forward strand.
TCAGTCATTTCTTACCACAGACTTCAGCAAACCCTAGCTTTCATACGTGCTTTCACTTCACTGATGTCGCGTATATACGCGCTTCCATTCATACAAAACATCGTATACTTCTGTACATATTACAGAACCAATTTAATTGCGCATACGTTCTTTTCCTTCGTCGAAGCCGCGTATATACGCGCTTCCTCTTCAGCGAACTAGCGTATAGATCTTCAATCATTATAGAGCAGCATACTTCTTCAGATCAGATGTTTAGTTCAGATTTACCCTTTCACTTCAGACAGATGTTCGCCTCAATTCAGATCTAAGCCTTCCATAAGCAGATCTAGTAGATACAAGTACATTTCAGATCTAGATCCCCTTCTTCATCATTGGTGCATCATACATTCAGATTTGTCTTCAAGTGTAACCCTTTCCATTCAGATCTACTTCAGAGAGAAGTATTCATTCAAGCTCAGACATCTTGCCCCTACACTTCTTATTTGCACAATGAATTTCTTCTCCTTATATAGGTTTACCCTTTTTCAATACCACGCGGCCCCTTTTTCAATACCATGAGCCAAAACAATACCATGGAGTCTTCAATACCACCTAGCCCCTTTTTCAATACCATGAGCCAAAAACAATACCATGAGCCTTCAAGACCACGAGCTCATACCTTCAATACCAAGGGCCCCTGGTTTTGCACTTTTTGAGCGCTTTTGCCCATACGCGACTTGGCATGTTCTTTTCCGCGTGCATACGCGATTTCCATTAGACATATCTGCATATGCTTAGAAACATACTCTTTTCATCATACTTTGAGCACATTCTGAATTCCTTTCTTCATAGCCTTCTGTACACACTATAGATACATCATATTTTCTTCATCAAGAACATATTCTAGCAAGCACAACTTCATCAAGTAAGTTGCCATCATCTTTATCAAGTGGGTTGCCTTTCAGGGACAACACTCAACATCATATTGCTAACAAACATCATATCACATCAGATTTTCATCATTTACCAAGTTCATCAGGTCAAGAATAACTTCATCAGGTGGTTTGCCATCAAGGACAACATATTTCAACAGTCGCATGTCTTCATCTTCATTCAGTGGGTTGCCATCAAGGACAACACTCTGCATCATATTTCCAACACTTGGGCAATAAAATTTATGTCTAGGGCATTACAATTTGATTCAGCCATGAGTCTGGCTAAACCTTGACCTTTGATAAGTTTTGTGGGCTTTATCTCTATGTCATGTTCTAAAATTGTGGCAGTCCACTCGCCTCTTCTTCCATCAAGACCATCCTGAGTAATAATGTATTTTACTACAACATTTGGGACATAGGCAATGATGTGAGAATAGAGAATGTAAACTCTGAAGTCTTTAATGGCCTTTACCAAAGCTAAGGCTTGTTTCTCCATGATATTGTACTTCAAATATGCATATCTAAGTGTTATGCTAAAGAAAGATATGGGTTGTTCATAACCATGGTCATTTTTCTGCAGTAAAACTGCAACAATGGTGTGTTCTGAAGCAAATGAAAAAATGATGAAATCCTTTTTAAAGTCAGAACTTATAAGGACTGGAGTTTTAGTTAAGGCATGTTTGATGGATGCAAATGACAATTTTTCCTCAGTATTCCATTTAATAATTGAACCTTTTTTAAGCATGTTATTGAGTTCTCTAATTATCTCAGCTAAATTGGATTAAAAGTTAATCTTACCTAGAAAGGCGTGTAACTCTTTTATGTTTCTTGGTGGACTGATGTTAAGAATTGCTTCTATCCTGCCAGGGTCTATTCTAATTCCTTCCTTATAGATTATGTGTCCAAGTAACTTACCTTCTTCTAATCCAAATAATCTTTTCTTAGGGATTAAAGAGATGCTAAATTTCCTGCATTTAATAAAAACTTGTCTCAAATGATCCAAGTGTTCATTATCAGTTTTAGAAAATACAGTAATGTCATCTAAGTAAATTACTAAGAAATCATGCATTTCCTTTGAAAAGGCTATATCCATAGCTCTTTGAAAGGTTTCCCCTGCATTCATTAAACCAAACGGCATTTTTACATACATAAAGTGCCCCAAGGAGTAGTAAAAGTTGTTTTAGATTGATCTTATTTTTGGACTAAAATTTGGTTGTATCCTGAAAAACCATCTAAAAGTGAAATCCTAGAAGAGCCAACTACCCTTTGTAACATGTGATCTATATTTGGTAAAGGATAATTATCTTTCAAGGATACTTTGATTAGATTTCTAAAGTCAACACACAACCTAATCTCTCCTATATTTTTTGTGGTTGGAACTAGGTCGGAAACCCAATCAGAATTTCTGATTGGTGCAATTATCTATGCATCATACAGTTTTTTCACTTATTTTTCTATCAAAGGTAACAAAACAGGGTTAATTCTTCTCAACTTTTGTTTAAAGGTCTTTTGATATTCTTTTATAGGGATTTTATGTTGAATTATGTTGGTGTCATAGGATTTTAGGTCCTCATAACTCCAAGCAAATACATCTTGAAATTCCTTGAAAACAACAATATTTTTTCCTTTTCTTGTTGAGGTAAGGTTTTGGAAAGTTTAATCATTTTGGGTTTTAACTCTATACCAATTTTTCATTCTTCTATATCAGATCTAACTGGATCCATTTTGGGTTTTATAGATCTTGTTGCAAAAAACAAGAAACATTTTCAAAGCTGCTATTAAAAAAAAGAGAGAATGGGAGTGGCCTTGCCTATCCATCATGCTCAAAGAGATGAGTAGAAAAGACCAGTCATGGGATCATCTGATTGACTGGATGTATTGGAAAAGAGTGTTTATAAGCTAGATATGTAAATATTTCAAGTTAGAGTAGGATAGGTAGGAAATCTCAATAAATCTCAGCCTGTGAGCATTCAGTTAGTTATTTTTAATTTCTACAAAGTCCAGCAAACCAGACAGTCTAATCCTGGTTTGGCTACATTTCAATTTCTGCCTTAGAATGTAGAGAAAGAAATCTGCTAGACAGTCTAATCCTAGCAGATATTAGTGTAGGTAGAGAATCTATGAGGCCAACTGTCTAATATGGTCTCATGGAGGAATAAGGGTAGAATTAGATTAGTGTTTTTCTTCTTTCAATAAAAAAAAATGATGAATAAGGTCTGCAAATCTAATCCACCTTGAAGAAAAAATGTTAGGACTGTAGGATGGGTAGGTAGATTGTTTGGGGAATATATTCTGTTGACATAATATCCATCATATTGTGGTAGTTGATTAAAGAAGAAAAATATGGTTAAAGAATCATCCATTTGGCCTACTTCTAAAGATTATTTTCTGAGATTCTTGACACCTTCAAGAAGATGCCATCCCCATGTGGAGCCACTTTTAGCCACCTATAAATTTTTGACATAGAAAACAGGTGGCTAAAATGTTTCTGAGCCTTCAAGAGAAACATTTCCCTTGAAAATATTTCATCCTTGAAGCCTCTTTGTGTCTTTTTCCTTTGAAGAGATCTTCACTGTTGTTTCCACTGAAAAAGCCCTGCTGTTTTGTGAAAAAGAATGCTTCAAAAGGCCTCTGTAATTTGACCATTTTCACTAATTTCCCTTCATTTCCATTAAGCCTATTTTCCCCCCTGGAGAACCTCCATATCCCTCAAAAAGCCTCCAAAATCCTTTTAAGTCCCTAAAAATCCATTTTACAGGCTTAAAACCCCTTTTCCCCCTTTACCGAAAGCCAAAAAAATCCTTGAAAAATGCTCATTTTGGCTTAAAAAACCCCATTTACATTTGAGGCCTTAGCGCCCCTTTTGGCTAAGCCCCTAACCACTTCCCCACATATGACTCGCGCCCAAGACCAGGTGCTAAAGCCCCGGGTGCTAATCGCAATCGGAGCGTTCCATGTGAGCCTTTTCCTTTGTTAAATAAAATTTTCTGATGTGAGAAACTTTGTTCTATCGGCCTCTGCCGAAGATCTCCACCGTTGATCATCCATACAGATCTGACGGCCTGCACTATCTCGCATCACCACCAATCGCAAAATTTTTTATGTGCCACCATGTTCCCGCCGATTGGCGATCTCCGATCCAATCGCGACCATCGATCTCCCCACCGATCCAACGGCCCACACGTAATCGCAACATCAACAATTGGAGTTTTGTCCCCCTGCCTTGCTCCGATGTGATTATATCTCCACCGTTGATCTCCTAAGATCCAACGGCTCCCATTCTTCCCGCACGCTAACTTTGCCCCTTTGCCTCCGTTGTCTCTCTTTAATCTCCGTCGTCCATTCCAAGATCTGACAGTCCGCATTCAAACCGCCTTTGACTTGGCCCCCACTTCCACCCGTGCATCTTGCCTTCATCGCGCTCGCTCCTCCACCGTCAGATATCCTTGCCCGTAATCCAATGGCCGAGAACCATATCGCGTTACTTTGGTGTCCGAAGTTTAACACTTTGAAATTGCGCCATATGGGCGGTTTTGTTTTGCCACGTGTCGGGCAGCAAGGCATATCACATTATTTCGGGCAAAATTTCAAAACCACTCCTAAGCCGCGCGACACTAGCGGTTTTTCCACTAAAACCACCTTTTACCCCTTTGCTCCCGAAAGCTCCATCATTTAATCCTGACCATTGATTGTTTTGATCTAACGGTTCATATCACATCACGTCCCCATCCATATCATTTCATCAAACCTTCCAAAGAGTTTCATCGGAAGATCTTCGCCGTTGATCTCCTCCAGAGATCCAATGGTCCGCCTTCAAATCTCCCTCCGCCCTCCAGGTCCCACCACCAAAGGTCCATGATTTCCTTCGTTATTAACCTTTTCCTTCGTATTATCCCAAACATTAAACCTTTGTGTTTTATACTAAAGGCTATTTTCTCTGCCAAACCTTCTGATCAGACTTCCCCTGTGAAATCCTGACCGTTGGTCGTCAATCTTAGATCTAATCGGACGACCCAGAGCCTTCCTTACCCTAAACCTTCATCAACTCAGTTTATCACCGTTCAGCCATGTTTTTTCCCATTTTCTTCGCTATATACTCCATTTTCTCTACCGCGCCACCATTTCCACAGGCCTCCACAAAATTTCCCCCCTCACTCCCCTGGATTTTGTAACAAGTTCATTGTATTGTGCAGGGTTTACAGAGTGGTAGACACGTTATGTCTCCAGAGTCACAGTCATTGTCACTCAGAGCGCAGAAATACCGTCACAGAAGTAGCAAAGAGTATCAACAAAAATATTAAAGGGATTTAAGCCTGTTATTGAAGACTCAATGCTTTAATCCCATGTTCAAAGGGTAAAGACGCAGTTAAAAGACCATAAAGATAGTCAAGAGGCCTAATGAAACCTTAAGCACATGAAACAAGTCATATTAGTTCTTTTAGCATCAGCAGAACGTATTCTCTCCAGAAAGGACTATCTACCTGATTTCCTCCATCTTCCACCAAACCCCAGAACAATTATTGCACTGACAGAAGCTTCTAAAGAACTATCAGGACTGTAGTTATGGAAGTATGGAGACCTGTAGACTTTCTATCCATGTTACTTATTTCACAAGGCAACACAGAGTACCATCAGTCAGAGCACTTCCGAGAACATACCTGGAGTCATTAACAAAGACTCCTAGACCATACTACAGAGTACACACAGTTAATGAAGAGCCATTTTGCAGAATGGGCACTCGACCTTTTTCTCCTCTGTCATAATGAAACAATCAAGTTTACATCTACTCCTACTATCACTCATTCTCCCATAAGAACTCCTGAAAATACCTTGTAAAGGTTGTTGTTGGTTGATAAGGATTTTATCGACTGTTAGAACTGTTATTGGGGAAGTAGCTTAGTAATTTGTAATTTAGTAGGCTGGGAGGAGAATTTTGGAATGTAACATCCATTAAGCTCAGAGTATGTGACTGGTTTTGCACATCAATTGAACAAGAAAATTTCACAGGATCCTGGTCTATATTTCTGGTGATGTTTCTCTTACTGCAATTGTCTTATTTAATTTTAATCATAATGTTCATTATTCTCTGATAAGAATAAGTAAATCTCGCTTAGGATATACCCTTGCATGGTACCCTAATGCTTTCCTGCTCTTCTTATCTTTGATGTTTTCTGTTGATGGTGTATCTAAGAGCAAATTCACATAATTTAACCAGTCAAAGATGTTGGTATCACCCATGCTTACTGATGTTTGAATTCAGAGTTTGTTGCTTAGATGTTCTTGTTGGGTTTAAGCTGGAAGAACTGGGATACTGGGGATTTAGAGTTAGCCCTGTCCACTGGGGTCCTTTTCCAACAGTTTGGCCTTACTAAGATCCCTTTGAGCTAGTCTCAAAAGCATTGAAGGTTAAAAGTCCTTCTCTGATCTCAGGCCTTGCTCTGTGTTAAATATTAACTGTTTTCCTTTGAGAGTATGCTGAAAGCAGGCCTAGAGTTAAATGACCTCTGACCTGATCTTAAGCTACCCTTTTTGTCTTTATTGAGAGTTTCCTTTGAGTTTGTCAAAGCAGGATAGATTAAAAGCCCTTACTTGATCCTAGACTGCACTTGGGTTTCTTTCCTTCTTTCACTTCACTCCTTAATGTTCCATTCCACCATCTATTTAAAAGATCCTTTAGTATAGATGACTTGCCCTATGGAAAACCTTGGTTAGTTGTTATGCAAGTAACCCCCTTTCATGACTCCATAGCCCAATGGATTGACACTTTCTTGACCTATCTTATTTTGCCGAAACATCCTGCGACTTTGTCCCTTTCATTCCACATAACATTCTCAGTTAATGATCTCCAACCCAACAACCAAATCATTAAAAACCCCTTGTGCTTCATACCTAGCCTAATACCTCATTTTGAGCTTCAAAGACATATCATTCTTTGTATTTATAGAGAGATCCCTCTCTGGATCCAGGAGGGCTAGATCCTAGGATCCCAAAGTGGTTTGATGTTGTCTTATCTTTTGGTCTTGCCAATCTGGCCAAAACATAGGAACCCCACCAATACCCACAAGCAACGATTGAGAGGGATTGAAGGTGTATGATCCTTACCTCTTGGTGAGTTGGGTATCTCATCCAAGAAATATTATGATGTAGTTTTTCTACCACGCGACTATTCAGGGTCATTGATGGGAAGATCAGTAGGAAATAGGACGATTTGAGAAAAATCTATGCGGTTCTGGGTTGAGAGTGCACTCCCTGATGTAATCACAGGGTCGAGAAAGGCTCCCCTGCATGGATGGATATCCTATTTCTAGATATGGGGTTGTAAATGTATAGCATCCCCATGAGATTCCGGGTTGAGATGTGATCCCCGATGTGGTTACAGGTTGAGATGTGTTCCCTATTGATGTGCTCTCCGATGTTGATTAATGAGGATATTCCAGGTTGTAAAATGATAGCTTAGATTCTAGAATGATAGACTGATGGGTGAAGGGTGGTAGTCTAAGCTCCCCTTCAGTAAAAAATTATTCTTCTAGATCTGCGAATGTTTAGCATACAAGTAGATACAATCAAGAGATAAGCAAACATAAGAGTGAACAGTACATTGATAATCTATAATGAGAAAGTTTCACAACATGACTACTGCATGAAAAAGATGTTCAGTGACGACACGTGATGATGCATGAATATCAGAATGGCATATTGATTGATGAACATATATCAACAGATTGAGTTGTGTCATGATGACACCATGATGCAGAGAACTTCAAGTAGAGATTACAAAGTGGAATCCTTCCTAGTTCAGAGGGAGTGTTAATTTTTGCAACTAGGGTCAAATTACACATTGAGCAACTGAGATGATTAATATATTAATTTAACTAGATTCCTCTTTTCGATAGTATCAAAATAGACTTATAGATCACCCCAATTGGTTAAGCAAAAATTAAGTTATAAATTATTTTATTATTTTATGGGTCAGTCTACCTCATGATGATTCGGTCAAATCCCAAAGTGGTGCCTTACAAAATTATAAATAAAAGCAACCCCAATTTTATTTGCACACAATTTCTCATGAGATCTCCTCCATGCTATTTTGGTTTTGGTTTGTATTTTATGTTTTTAGCTCGAATAGGTATGTCACGAGAGGCTCACGCAGTGGATTGGGATCACAGGCATGATTTCTCACTTGATTAAGGTGTTTTGAAGCAAAGTCGTGGTCAGGAAGAGATGAGGTAGCGGCCTAAGTAACACAGGTTGGGTGTGTTTTGTCCGCGGCCAAGGACCCAAAATTCACTAGCTCAGCTTATTAAGGGAGAGGTTAAAGCCCCAAGGTTAGATTGAGCTGATCTGAAGCAGAGATGCAGGAACACAGTGTTGTGGTAGCAGCTCAAAGCCCCAAAGCCACGAGATGAGTGTGTTAAGCTCGCATCTCAGAGAATTACTAGGAAAACCAAATTTGATTCATAGCCAGTTGCTTACGCAGTGCTTCTAGACATTAATCCTTCAGTCACAGTTGTGTCAGGACAGTCAATGATAGTCTCCTGGATTCAAATATAGGACTTCAGAGTTGAGATCACTTGGTGATCTATCAGATCCATGTTTTGGTATTATAGTTCTTCTGATCTGTAGATCATATCTATTTGTTTCTGCTTCAAGATGTATCTACAGTCCTCATTTGATATCAACCATATTCATCAGTATTCTATAGCCATTGTCAATTCATTTCATTTCTTAGATTCAATTTTCTTCATGCAGAAGTATGGGTATGGTTTTATTGCATGTGTGTTATTATTTTTCTGCATTGTAAATATATGTACATATGGATCATTGTAATCTTGTTGCTGAATCATTTGATGTGGATATAAGAAGAATAATTTCCAAGGGTTTTCCACGTAGTGGGTTTTTCCTTGGTCTCGGACCAATCCTAGCATCTTTATGTGTTCATGCTTCTCTTCCTTTGATATTTTTACTTTCTGCTGCTTAGATGATGATGATGATCGTATTGTTCTTTTTGCATAGTTTCATATTCTGTTGGTTAATAATAGAGATCTATTCAAATGTATAATTATTTGCGGTGAATGTAACATGTTAATGCTGAAATCTAACTATCAAAGTAAAGAACAATGTTGCTTTGTGAAAAATTAACAATCTCCACTCGATCACTAGGCCAAAATAAGCACGGATGATACCATATTTGTCCACCTACATAGTGGGGAATTTTCATATCTCCTAGTCTCTCAACCTTTAAAGCAATCAACAGTCCGATCTAGGGATTACTAAGCCCTAAAAAGAGACATACTCTCCAGGCTTTACCGTATATCCCAACTCAGGATTCCTAGGCCTGATGGAGAGAAATCCACCCCTTGGCTTTACCATATATCCCACCATTAATTGGTTGAGGATTCCTAGGCCCACCGAGGAAACACACTATCTAGATTTACCACAACCCACAATCTGGTTCAGGGTTTACTAGGCCTCGTGTTCTATTGATTAAGAGTTCATGAATTTTGCTCAAAATTGAAAGTGCTAGAAACTGTACCAAACTTGAGCGATTGGATATATTTTGTCGTTATGATTCTGGTACAATGAATGGTTTGAAAAATCAATGTCGTATGAGGGAGGTATCGCATTCTGATTGATTTCCCAAACAAGTAAAATTGGGATAGGGTTGATTGAGATGCCCAGTTAGCATGTAGGTGTACAGTCAGCAAAAAGGGGAATATTCTGTGAATATTTTGTTTTCTAATCCAATGATGTTTCGCCACATGGTGCCTTCTAGGTTGTCAGATGTGTGTACATTTTATTTTTTTAAGCCAATGGTTGGGTGACACGTGGCTAGCCCTGAGGCTGCCACATGTCCCATATTTGTTTATTTAAAATTTTTATAGGTCTGGGGGGTTCGACCCTGTGACCTCCAAACGCACATAATTATTCAACCATCTCTACTACTGGGTGAAGCCTACCCTATAGGGGCACCAGATATATTTGAGGTTTGAAACATGCCATGTTGGGGGGGGGGGGGGGAGGAGGGGGGGATTGTCGGCGGTCCCAACCTGCAAGCGGCCCCATTTTCATGTTCACATGCTATAACAATTAAATTGCGACATAAATTGCTAACCGTCAGGTTTTAGAACCGTAACATCCAGTGGCTCCAAAACCTTGTCACATGTGCGCATTCCGACAGAAGTGGCAACAGTTCTGCAGAACTTCGCCTCCATCACAGTTTCATGCCAAACTATATTAAATGCGGAGGTTTCCCTAACCACGAGGTTTGGGGGGGTCAGCATGTGGCCACCCCTGCCCTTAACCATTTTAATTAATGTGACGGTTAGAAACTTTGCAGGATTGTTAGCACGCCTTCAAATTTGGAGCATTTCACTATTTTAACTGCAGTTAAACTGCAATCCTCTAGTTTTATTGGAGGTTTTGTAGGGGACATTGGGAAAAAGCATATCCAGGTCAATTTTCGACCAATTTGGGTGAAACAGGAGTCTAATTAGACTAATTGGATCATTCTGGAGCTATTGGTAAAGAGAAAACAACTATTGGAGTCTTGTAAACACATGTATTTGCAGAATTTTGAGCATAATGAAAGATGGATATGCCATTGGGAGTTGGACCAGCAGATGTAGCCCAGGAGGGGTGAACTGCTTCATCATTCCCGTTGTGTAAATCTTATGTGTGGTTTTATTTCTCTATTATACACTACTTTTCCATGTTATTTAGGCTTATTTACATGCTCAAAATTCACAATTTCATCTATGTTTCATGGTTAAATTCGTCAATCCTTAAGCAAACAAATGGAAACAAATATGTACATGTTTTGTAACTAAAAAGACACTTAGCACAAAAAATTAATACAGTCCTTTCATATCAAGTTGTTATCAGAGCTAGAGTTTATTCTATGGTGTTTTTGTGTGCAAATATTTTTTTATCTGTTTTCAAGTTTTTACATGCTTGCTAGGTTCAAGCTTAAGAGAGGAGATGAAAAATTAGTGGAAGCAAGAGGGTCTCAAAGTAAGCCACAACAAAGGAGGGAAATATTTCCACATTCTCCACCACCTAGTTCATCTCCTAAAGAAGCAGAAGCAACATTGAGCATGCCTTCAAAGGAAGAAGACATACATGAAGAAGTGGATCCAAAAGAGGAAGAAAGAGTGTACAGAAAATCATTTCTTGACTTGAATAAGATGGTTAGAATCCTTTATCAAGAAAGGAATGAGAAACTAGAAGAAGAAAGATCCAAACTTCATAAGGAAGGACAAGGATCATCAGGAGGTCACAATGATCAATATAAGTCAAAGAAGGGAAATGGATGAAATGGAGACAGTGGAAAGTCACCATCCTCACCCTCATCATCATCATCCTCTACTTCATCTTCAGTACATCAGCCACACAAGTCAAAGAACACTAGTAAAAGTCATTTTTCTAAAACTTGATGTTAATTTTGAATTGCCAATGTTTAATGGTGAAGTCAATGCAAAAAAGTTTGATAATTGGATTAGGAAATTGGAGGTCTATTTGAGAATCCAAAAATTTTAGGGTGATGATTCCAAAATCCAATTAGCTTCATTGAGAATGGAAGGTGCAACACTTTTTTGGTGGGAAGCCAGGACAAAGGAGGAGATCAAGAAGCATGGTAAGATTATTCTATCATGGAATGATTTCATTCATGCAATAAAACAACAGTTTTATCCATTATCTCACATGTAGAAAGCCATAATGGAATGGAAAAATTTTAAACAATTGAAATGACAAAATGTACAATTTTACACCCAAGAATTTAGGAGAAGAGCTCTCTTAGTAGGGGTAGATTTGTAGAGCCAAGATACTTTGATCAAGTACATAGGAGGCTTACATCGCTACCTAAGACATATTATCTGCATGTTTAACCCTACAAGTCTAGATAAATTTTTTGTACAAGACACACACTTGGAGGCAAGGGGAAAACAAAACATAGATGAGAATGAGGAAAATGAGTTTAAAGGAAAATGGAAGAAAAAGAAGAATGAAAATATCAGGAAAGAGAAGGGAAAATTCTTTTGCAAAAACTATTCAAAAACTGGCCATGATGAAGACCATTGTTTGAAACTTCATCCAGAATTGAAACCAGATAGCTTGAAAGACAAAGAGAAAGGAAAAACTGTTGCTATGCAGAACAATACTTAGGGTTATATTCAGGAGCTGAAACAAAAATTACAGCCATGGGACTGAAGAACATGAAGGGGAAATAAATTGAAACTAAACCCAGTACTAGTACATCAAACTTTCACATACAAGCTCCAAATGAAGAAGAGATAATTGAACTGTTTCATGTGAGGGTCATATCCAAACATACCAAGATTGACACATTGTTTGATAGTGGGTCACAAGAAAACTTAATCTTTGAAGACTTGGTCAAGAAACTTAATCTTGAGACCATTCCACATCCAAAGCCATATCCACTTGGTTGGATTTGTAAGGATGCAAATCTACAGGTTTCAAAGAAGTGCATATTGTGATTTGCAATAACTGCACATTTTGTTGACACAGTTGAATTAGATGTGGTTCCGCTTGACATAATGGGTATGGTGTTGGGAAATTCTTACTTGTATGATAGGAAAGCGATCTTCCATCGCCATGAGAAAAAATACCATTTATTCAAAGATGTCAAGGAGTATATTGTGAGAGCTCATCGCAAGAAAATGGATGCTTCTTTAGTTAATGCAGGGAAAATCAAGAGGCTAGTCAATGCAAGCCAAAACTTGACATTTATGATGATAAAACAAAGAGATATTTTTCATCATACTTTTCAAAAAAATGCTGATATATGTAGTGAGTTGTTTGAGATTGAAAACAGGTTGTCTTTGAAAGAATATGACAAGCAGTTGCAACAATCAACATTGGTGTTGAACGGTGTTGAAAACAAGGTGTCAGTGCAAAAGGTTGCAAAGGTCAAATAGAGGAAAAAGTAGCTTGGAAAAGAAGGCACAGGTTTCACAAATGTTCATTGCTGGTTTCCAAAAGGCATATTACAATGGCGAAGAAACTTGGTCAAGAGTCGACACAAGTTCAAGGCAAAAGCAACTAAAAATCGCCATAAGGACAGAGTGCAAGGTGAGAAATATTCCAAGTTTTATTTGATTATTGACCAATGTAGAAACAATATTTTTTCTGCAAAATTAGATTTTTGTTCTGAAAATTCAGAAAATGTGCAGCATGACAGTGTCAAAGACAACAATAGATGGTCGACAAAATCAAGGAAAAATTTGTCTTTTCATGAAAAGCTCCAATTGATGAAATTAAGAAAATTTCAATGGATAAAGACTAGAAGAGTGAGGACATAGTCTCCTCATCGTCATAATCAGTAATCCAAAGAGATTTTGGGGTCCAAAATATTCCCAATGGGGAGGTGTGAACAGGAGTTCATGAATTTTTCTCAAAATTGAAAGTGCTCGTAATTGTACCGAACCTAAGCGACCAGATAGATTTTGTCATTTTGATTCTGACATTGTGAATGGTTCGAAACATCGATGTCATATGAGGGAGATATTTCATTCTGATCGATTTCCCAAACAGCTAAAATTGTGACAGGGTTGACTGGGATGCCTAGTCAGCATGCAAGTGTATAGTTAGCAAAAAGGGGAATATTCTGCGAATATTCTGTTTTCTAAACCAATGATGTATCGCCACGTGGTGCCTTCTGGTTCGTCAGATGTGTGTAGGTTTGATTTTTTTTAAGCCAATGGTTGGGTGACCCGTGGCTAGCCCTGAGGATGCCACGTGTCCCCTATCTATTTATGTAAAATTTTTATAGGTCCAGGGGGTTCGACCCTGTGACCTCCAAGCGCGCATAATTCTTCGACCATCTTTGCTACTGGGTGAAGCTTAGCCTATAGGGGTGTCGGATATATTTTAGGTTTGAAACATGGCATGTTGGGGGGGGGGGGGGGAGGGGAGCTGTCGGCGACACCATTTGTATGTTCACATGCTACAACAATTAAACCGCGACATAGATTTCTAACTATAGGGTTTCAAAACCATAACATCTGACAGCTCCAAAGCCTTGTCACATGCACGCAGTTCGACGGAAGTGGCAACAGTTCTGTGGAACTTTGCCTCCATCACAGTTCTGCGCCAAACTATTTTAAATGTAGAGGCCGCCCTAACCGTGAGGTTTGGGGGGGGGGGGGTCGGCATATGGCCACCCCCTCCCCTGACCATTTCAATTAATGCGACGGTTAAAAACTTGGTGGGATTGTTAGCGCGCCTTTAAATTCAAAGCATTTCACTATTTTAACTACAGTTAAACTGCAATTCTCTAGTTTTAGTGGAGGTTTTGTAGGGGACATTGGGAAAAAGCCTAGCCATGTCAATTTTCAACCAATTTTGGTGAAAGAAGAGTATACCTAGACTAATTGGAGCATTCTGGAGCCATTGGTGCAGAGAAAACAACCATTGGAGGATTGCAAACACATCCATTTGCAAAATTTTGAGCATAATGAAAGATGGGCATGCCATTGGGAGATGGACCAACAGATGTAGCCTAGGAGGGGTGAATTGATTCATCATGCCTACTATGTAAATCTTATGTTTGGTTTTATTTCTATGTTATACATTGTTGTTCAGTGTTTTTTAGGCTTATTTACATGCTTAAAATTCACAATTTCATCTATGTTTCATGGTTACATTCCTCAATCCTTAAGCAAACAAATGGAGACAAATATGTACATGTTTTGTAACTGAAAAGACACTTAGCACAATAAACTAAGAAAATCCTTTTAGATCATCTATCATTTTAGATATCCAGTTCACTCAACTTTGAATCCATCTGGAAATCAAGCTTAGCCAAAACATGAGAACCCCATCACACCATCACTATCTGGAAATGGAAAGGCTAGGATAAAAACACTTTCACACCTGGAAAAAACCATTCCTTGACAGAAAAGAACCACATGCCATACCATGCATACCAAATCTAGCAAGAAATTCACACATGCAAATCGATACCTGCAAAGGATCTTGTTATAGCTACTTGATCCTGCTCTTCCTTGCTTTCTCCTTCCTTCCTCTTTCCTTCTTTTCCTTTATTTATCCAATGCCAAATTTCTCCAAGAAAAATTTGTGTCCAAGAGAGAGAGAGAGAGAGAGAATAATGAGAGATCTCCAAAACTGAATTGAAAAAAGGTTCGAGCAGAAATATTGCCAACTGATCCTCAGAAGCCTTTTTATTAATGAGGCCTCTATTTTCTTCATTTTCCATTATTTTCCTTCATTTTCCTCCTCACATGCAAGCTGTGAGATTTCACCTTCCTTTTCAACTAATTTCCATTATTTCCATAAATAAATTGCCAAAAATTCCATTTTTCCTTTCCAAAGCCTTTTCCAATTTCCTTTAGCCATAATAACCGAAATGAACACCCACTAGGATGTTTTTCCCAACATTCAGCTTGGAATAAGTGTCCCACCAACTGTGGTTATAATTTTTCCTTTATTAACTTTTATTACATGGAATTTTCACTAAGGTTGTTACAGAACCCTCCCCCTTGGGGGAACACCGTCCTTGGTGTTTAATGACACCTACAACAAACAAGACTCCTAAAAGTGAAACATACTTCCTATGGATCTTTATAACGCAAATTGTTGCAGTATTTACAATTACCACCATACTGAAAACATGAAAATCATACCATTTACTGGAGCTTTATAACACAACTCATTGCGGTATTTACAATAATATACACATATGCACATATGCACATTTGGTCAAACAACAAATAAAAGGATACAATGCCTGGATCTGCAATAAGGGAATCCAAAGGCTCACACCTCCACCCTCAAATTAATGCCAAGATTCACCTCCTTCACAGGAAGTCCATAATCCTCTTCTAAAGTTAAAGCTGCATCTAATGTCCAATGCTACAATCCCACACAACTAGTCCTCTCAGTGAATAATTACTGACTCATTTTTCCAGGGCACACTCCCAATGTACATATGATTCCATCTGGAAGTGCTAATTACAAAAAAAATCCATCCTCGACCTTCCCTTCTCCACTACACAGTCCCTCGGGCAATCCGGTAATCCCCTTCCGTGTAGTCACTCACCTTCCAAGTTCCCCGACATCCCCTATCCTGGGTGATCCATCCCTTGGAAAGGATTCCTCGCATTGGAAGATACAAAAAATAAGGCATATACCTACCTCAAAACCATCATACCTATCATAGCATGCTCATGGAAATCAATCGACACTATTGGGTACTGATTTCCCACAATGGCCCTAATCCTTAAGTGCTTTACCAACATATTGTTGTCGGTATAAATTCCTTTTGTTGCTGCTACTAATGTGTGAAATTAGTTTCAACCACCTAACCAGGAATTTCCGTGCTTCTTGTACCAAGCACATGATTGCAATTAGATTCAAAATAAATTGATATAAATTCACAGCATATTTCATTGGTAGATAATCAATAATGTACACTTGCAATTCTGTTCACTTCCTGTTATAACAAGTCGAACTAGTTGTTCGATCAAATCATCATGTATAAAAATATCACATCTGGTTATCTCAAAATGAAACCATCATAAGTTAAAATAATATATTACAAGTAATAATCATTAACCATAATCATATATCACACATAATCGTCATGAGTTAGAATCACATATCACATGCATAATAAAAATGAAATAAAATATTGATACTTTTCCTTCACCGATCCTTATTTCTGCCTTTGTTCTTTCTATACACACCGAATTAGTTGCAACACCCGTCAAGCACCTAGTTCTTCTGTTAAACGATGTACACATACACATAGGGTGCATCACAAATATTTGATCACATACGACATATAACACCATACAATACATGCACCTATGCTCGACATACCACAAATACACCTACACCAGGCATACACCACAACACATAGACCTTCATTTAGGCGTACAACACAACACATACACCTGCATCCGGTGTACGACACAACACAATACATACACCTGCACCTAATGTACAATACAATACATATACAGACATAGTGTACAACACAATAAATACACATGTTATGATACCACGACTACACAATGCACATACACAATACTGCATGCTTGCAACACAACATATATGGCATGCACATAATACCACATTTATACCAGTACCATATACAAAACATGTACATAGCACCACCTATACACAACATCACCTGGACAATGGGCGCACATCATCACGTATACATGACACCACCTGCACAACATGTACACAATGCCACATGTACACCACACCACATGTACAACGTGTACACAATACCACATGTACAAAGCACCATATGCACGACATGTACACGACACCACATGTACACAACTCCACATGCACAACACTTACATAGCATCAACTGCACACAACATCACATGTATAACATGTACACAACACCACATGTACAATCATGCACACAACACCTTATGTACATAGAACCATACGTAAAACATGTACACAACACCATATGTACATATCATTGCATATAAATTATGTACATAACACTATATGTACACAACACAACATATCCAATATGCACACAACACCGCATATTCAACATGTGCACGATACAATATGTACACAACACCTCATATCCAACAGGTGCACGATATGATATGTACACAACACTGCATATACAACATGTACATAGCAGTATACAAGATGTACACAACACCACATGTACATTCATTCACACAACACCTTATGTACATAGAACCATATGTAAAACATGTACACAACACCATATGTACATATCATTGCATATAAAAAATGTACATAACACTATATGTACACAACACAACATATCCAACATGCACACAAAACGCCATATCCAACATGTGCACGATATAATATGTACACAACACCGCATATCCAACATGTGCACGATATGATATGTACGCAACACTGCTTGAACCTTTGAATTTTCTCTTAAAGATGATGTGATGGATGGTGGACGATATCCATAAAGTGCCATAAATGGGGTCATTTTTGTTGCAATATGGAAGGAAGTGTTATACCACCATTCAGCGAGAGGTAACCACTTGACCCATTGTGTTTGTTTATCATATACAAAACAACGAAGATATCCTTCCAAAAATTTATTTACTATCTCAATTTGACCATCGGATTGAGGATGATAAGATGAGCTATGAGCAAATTGATTACCCAAACAAGAAAATAACTCTGTCCAAAAAATTTCAGTAAAAATGGGATCTCTGTCGCTCACAAAAACCCTTCGGTTTCCATGTAGCTTTTGAATTGTGTTCATAAATGTAGAAGCAACTGTACTTGCTTTAAATTGATGAGATAATGCACAAAAGTGTGCATACTTGGTAACTCTATCAACTACCACCATGATGAAACTCTTTCCTTCGGACTTAGGTAAACCTGTGATAAAATCCATTGAAATCTCCTCCCAACGTTGACTTGGAATGGATAAAGGTTGTAGAAGACTCGAGGTCTTAATTGTCTCAACTTTATTCTACTGGAAAACAAAAAATTCCGCCACAAACTTTTGAATATAAGATTTAAGGCCATAACAAAAAATTATTTCTTCACCTTGTGGTCAGTTTTTAAAAATCTTGAGTGTCCTCCTAAAGGAGAAGTGTACAATTCCAAAAGAATCTTTTGTTTTAGTTGGGAATTCTTACAAAGATTTAAGCGATCTTTGTACCATAAAGAATCATTTTTCCAACCAAATGTATCAGATGTACTAGGATCTTGCTGCAACTTTTGAATGAGTGTCCACACTTCTTCATCCTTCTTCCATTCATCTTTTGCTTCGGTTATCCAATCTGGTTGGATAATAGAAATGGAACAAAGCAATGCTTCCACCTCTTCATTCTTTCTTAAGAGTGCATCTGCAACAACATTTAGCTTCCCTTTTTTGTAGATTATTTCAAAGTCATAACCCAACATCTTTGTGACCCATTTTTTCTACTCTTCTGAAGATATTATTTGTTCCAAAAAGTGTTTAAGACTATCAGGATCAGTTTTTACCTTAAAGTGTCTTCCCATTAGGTAAGTTCTCCATTTCTTTAGTGCATGCAGTATTGCTAACATTTCCTTCTCATAAATAGGTTTCTGTAAATACTTTCCTTTGATTGGACAACTTTAAAAAGCAATGGGTCTTCCTTCTTGCATTAAAACAACACCAATTCCATTTCTTGAGGCATTACATTCCACAATAAAGGTTTTTGTGAAGTCTAGTGTAGCTAAGACCGATGTTAGGCAAATTGCCTCTTTAAGATGTTCAAAGGCCTTAGTTGCTTCAGGAGTCCATGAAAATGCATCTTTCTTCAATAATGTTGTTAGAGGTGCTGCTATTCTCCCATAATTCGTAACAAACTTGCGATAATACCCTGTTAACCTGAGAAATCCTCGCAACTTCTTTATGGTTGTGGGGACTTTCCATTCCTTAATAGATTTAATTTTGTTAGGGTCTACCTTAACACCCTCGTGAGATATAATTGTTGGGCCATGAATACGACCACTTTTTAACACTTATTTCATCCATTTTTAATCTTCTTTATCATATCATTTATTATAATTTATTATATAAATCCATCTTATAATGATTTATGCTCTTATGGATGAATATTATTTCTTCTCCTTTATTTTTAATAAATTGATGATTACTATGCATAATTTTATCAATGATGGTTTATTAATATATTTTATAACATCACTCATCATTTTAGCCTCCAAGATATTTTCCAGATTGAAGATTTGATCTCCAAATCATCATCAAATATTCCAACTCAGAAATCCGCTGGAATAAGAAGTGACCGTTTACGGTTGAGATTTTGAGCAAATGAAGAAGAATCTAGAAAATCTAGAACATGGGTTTTGTCCAGAACGGGCCCAGCTAACTTTTGTAAAGAACAGTTTGCCAAAATTCAGTGTGTATTGAGAGAAACACAAGGTTCTTTGAGCATGATTTTCTCAGATTTGTTGTTGCGGCCGTCCTCCAAATCTCAGCTGCAAAGCCAAATTCGCCTTACTCTTGTTGAAAGATTGTTGAAAATATATTTTCTTGTTGATCAATTGGTTGGGAAAAATTCAATTTTGTTATGAGAGATCCTATTTACTATTTGATTTCTCCTCTCTTTGGTTATAAAAGGGGACGTTTGTAAAAGAGAGGGAATGGATCATAGTTATTGCTTTTGTGAATTGTAAACTTAATCAAAAGTTGTGTTATTGAAAGCACGATTCCATTGTAATGCTGCTCCATTTTAATGATTAACTGAAGTTGTTGTTCCATTCGCATCATCTGAAGTAGCTTGAGCAGTCCCTGCTGGTGGTTAAGGGCCCGACCCCTGGCAGCGTGAACTGCTCCTTTGTGTTATATTTCCAATTCCTGCAGCATGTGATCGATTTGCTACATACATATTACTGTGAGTTTATTTCATTAGTTTTTTGTCATCTTACTGTCTTTATGTATGACGCGCTCTGTTTATGAGTTATTTCATTATCATATGATCTGAATCTTATTTCTTACAGCATGGGTTAATTGAGACAACATATTGTCTTACTTAGAACATCCTTGAATTCGCGGAAGTGATCTTGGTTCTATCTTACTTTACTGTTTTATTATAATGGATTGCATTGTCGTTCCTTCCCCATTTAACAAGAATCTTAATCCTCGAATTACTTATCTTGTTATGCTTCGTTGTTCGGCATTTGATGTTCCATTCCATTTGATGTTTCATTTAACTGTTGTTCATTTCAGAGTGTAGATATAAAGCTTCTCTATTCAGTTTGCTATTCAATATGATTTTCCGTTTATTAGAGTTTTGTTGTTCAATTCCATTAGTTAATATTTTCTGTTCGATTTCAATATGCTGTTCAGTTTCAATTCATTAGTTTCCAGATTTTGTTCATTTCAGTGATTTTCATCAGCACGAACATTGAGTTTGATTTCATTTCGATTACTTTAAGATCACCAACTGTAGAGGACACTGGTTATTGCTTCAAAGTTCCCAGATTGGTTATCTTGCATCGATTTCTAAGGGAAAGAGTTATTGCTAATGCATCCCTGATCGATGTCTTGCAGATTGGTTTAATTAAGGTTTCAGAGCATTTCCATTTATGTTACTGTAATTAGATTTCTTTACAATAATCCATTTACTCTTGTATCTCGAACACTATACTACATATTGCAAGGCATTACTCTTGGATAAATTGCTGCCTCAGACAGAGTACACTCTTGAAATAAAAAGTCACTCCTGGATTGATAATTAATGTGAGATAAATAGGTGTTAAAAATATACCTTTTATGCCTCGACATTTTGGCGCCGTTGCCGAGGAGAGTGTATGCCATTTAGAAAGAGTTATGCATATTTAATTTTTTTCTGCTTGGGAAGAATTGGGTATTAAAGACGGAAGGTAAGAACCTGCGCATTGAGCAAGAAACACACGTGTTCACTGGCCCGCTTCATAGAAGAATTGAGTGAAAGATTAAGGTAGGAATGAATGCTTGCGTTTTTTTTTTGAATTTTAGAGGTAGAGTCTTTTTTTGAAAAAATCTTGTAATTCCACTCGAGTGGTAATGTAAGCACCACCTATTTCACTAACCAATTGATAGGAACATTGGAAGGAGGATCCTTAAAGAAACACCTGAAGAACATCTTCTATTATGGTAAGAAATGGCTCACATTGCAACTTTTGAATTCCCTATCAAAGATCTAGGAGGAGTGACACAAATGCACATAATTCCCCCATTATCTCTACCAAATTTTCATGGTTTGACAAATGAAGATCTAGATACATTCTTATTTGAGTTTGAAATACTTTGTAGAGCATATGATTATTGTACTAACAATCAAAGGTTGAAAGTGTTTCCTCTTACTTTAAAAGGAGAAGCTCTCCGATGGTTCATGAGCCTAGGTGGAAACTGCATCCAAACATTGGAGGACATGAAGAACATATTCTTGAAGAAGTAGCAAGACTATTTCAAATCCAATGAAGATATTTTCGGTATGACACAAAGGGAAGATGAAAGCTTGGAGGACTATGTAGAGCGATTTCGATACAACCTTCAAAAATCAAAGCATAAGCATTTGGAAAAAGAGATCTTGAAAACACTCCTTCTTAAAGGAATCAAAGATAGTTTTTTAGAACTCTTAAATCTGATGGGAAAAGGTGATGTTTTTCAGTTATCATATGATGATGTTTGTGAATTGTGCATAAGGTATTCAAGAGGAATTTCCAAGGCTGGTAAGAATTCTAGAGAAGTTTCTTCTTTCTCTTCCAAATTTACTACAGGAACAAGAGACATAAGAGATGAAATCAATGTTTTATTTGAAAAATTTAAATATGATTTTATTAGCTCTCTAAAGTCACAATTGAATGTTTTGCAGGTTCAGAGAAATCAAGAATTTGATGAAGTGTTTTGCCCTCATTACCAAAAGGAGCATCCCATAGATAATCACTCTTCCTTATCTAATTTGGAAGTAGCATATCAAAGAGATGCAGAAGCTGCAACAAGGTCAAAACCATGGAAATCATGGCCTACGGGTATGATTCAAAACACTTTCTATCCATTGTCTTACTTGCATAATCCATTATGGAATACTCATATGTTAGGGCAGCCATGCCAATCTCAATATAACCACCACCAATCTTGTTTGCAAGTTTGGAATGGTTCACCTTATGATTGCATGAATACTCTCCCTCATCTTGTAGCACAAACACATCTTCCAGCTCTTCCACAACACCTTGTTTGCCGATCAAAATCATCCACTCAAAACAATCAACTACATCATCAAGAGGCTCCATTCCCTACACAATCTCCTGCTCAACTCATTCCACACCCACACGATAATAGACCAGTACAACATGCTTACAATGTTGAACTGCAAAATTCACCCACCCTTCCCACCCATTCTATCTCACATGTACCATTTGAAAAAACTTACACTGAGACTCAGAATGAATCAAATCCAAAAATTGTAGAAGTTATGAAAGAAAATTAGGTTTCTTCTGGTTTGCACCAACAAACCATTTTAAAAGCTCAAGAACTTCATGATATGATGGCTATGGGAAATCAAGGAATTAAATAATACATTGAAGATTGGTTTCACTCCATCATTTGTTTGCAACATCACTCCACACTTCAACAATTTTTGGCACCATCTTTTCAAGGGAAGTTGGCTTCTCATACCCTAATTTTTATTAACATACATTTTTCAAATTTGGGTATGTACATAATTGAAACCTTATTTCAGAAATGGCTCCACTAGAAATACTCTTATACGTAATCATATTCATTTTCCAATTCAGAGTAGGATAGTGGAGAAATAAATAAAAGAGGAAATAAAACAAACACATTTATTTATTTATTTTTGTAAAAATAGTTGTTTCTTTGTTGCAACACGCTGTGAAATCAACATTGATGATAAATATTTTAATTTATTTGTGTATGTAGATGAATTATATTGCAAATAAAAATTCTAAAAACACATGTATTCATTTTTATCATCAATATAAAAAAAAAATTGCTTGAATATCATTTTTTTGGCTTGCGGGCTTGATGAATTTCCTGAAAACAAAGTTGGGACAGTCATGTTTTGGGGGACCAAAATTGAATATTTTTAAAACTTGTTTCTATCATAAGTATCCCTTGATGTCTACTTTCCAACCCAATTGGAATCATTCAATTTTGACTTGAAACGAAAAAGTTAGAATCAAAATATCGACAGGGTGTCTAGCAGGCAGCTCAAGAATAGAGTTGAGACAGTAAGTTTTTGGAGGCCTAAATGACTATATTTTTAAAAACTATTTCTATGAGAGATTCCTATAGGAATCTAGTTTAGAACGCAATTTTAATCACTCAATTTCGATATCGTATGAGGAATTTATGACCAAAATACTGACTGCCTATCATAAATCAGCACTCTTGAAACTTTGTTTTCTCAGTTGTTCCTTAATGTATTTGACCCATCAATTCTTCTTGTCTTCAAAACCTGTTTCTATTGGAGATAAATAATTGAATATAATTTAATCTTAAATTTGAATCAGTTCAATCCGCCATTAAACGAATAATTTATGCTTGAAATACCAACTGTTGGTCTGAACTGAAAAATCGAAAATGACTCTATTATGCAGGTTGTTCTAAGCAAGTTTAACATACCATTACACGGAATTTTTAAAACCCGTTTCTATTGGAGATAAAACTTTGAATTATCTCTTATTTGGCTTTGGAATCACTCGAATCGGACGAAAAACAAAGAAGTTGTGATTAAAACACTGCTGGTTAGTATGGTCGACCACTGCTCTCCCGCAGGTAAAAAATATAATTTGTTTTATTTTTCCATGGATTTGTTCTAAAGAGTAACTACTTGTTAGTTTTTTTCATAATTTTTGGATTACGGAAGTATGATCACCTCTCTTTCTCCATGATTTAATGTTTTATTGCAGGTAGGCACTCGTTTTTTGCAGGTCTTATGAGAACAAAGAAGCTCAATTTATGGATGAGCGATTCTTGAAAAATTTAGTAAAACAAGGGCATTTCATCCAATTCATTACCTAACAGATTTATAACAAGAAGAAATGAAGAATTGGTTCCCATTTCAAGATTCATGTTACTGCTGCTAAAACATTTTTCAAAGAGATCATTTTTTCCCATTAATAGATTGATAATCCTTTAGGAAATAACATCATAACTGTTGTAACTTAATAAAGTGTTGTTTATTTTTTGATCTTTTTTATGTTTTTTTGTTTTAGGTGTTGATTCATTCAAATTGAAATTTGTGCTCCAGTGGTAATTGAACAATAAGTACCCCACCATGCAAGTTTCAATCGCAGAAGGAAATTCTTCGGTAGCACCAATTATGTAAAAAATAAAAAAAAATTACTTTTTCTTAAAACCTGTACATAAAGTTTGTTTTATTTTACTTTGCTTGTTTTTTTTTGTATATAATTTTATTTCTTGAACCATTCTTACTTTGCTTGTGAATTTTTGTTGTTCCTTCTTTCGAAAGGAACAACAATTTCGCTGTGAATGTTTTTGCTGTTCCTTTCCAAAGGAACAACACTTTTGTTGTTCCTTTCGAAAGGAACAACAGTATTGTTGTGAGCATTTTTGTTGTTCCTTTCGAAAGGAACAACAGTATTTTTGTGAGCATTTTTGCTATTCCTTTCCAAAGGAACATCCTTTCGAAAGAAACAGCAGCATTTTCGCAGATTGTTTTATTGTTCCTTTCCAAAGGAACAACACTTTTTGAGTGCATTTTTCTTGTTTTAAAAAAAAACATTTCTAGAACTTTTTTTGAATTTTTCATGAATTTTTGAAAGACAAACATACAATTTATGGAAGGATACACAAATTAGAGCTTACTGTAATTAGAAAATCAAAAGAAATTGTCATTTTTAAGAAAATCGTTTAATAATGATAAGAAAAAGGAAAAAGGGACATAATCAATAACATGATTTTGTTGTCTTATTACCACTAAATTCATATGATCGATTATATTTATCATGTTGGTTCTTTCCCATATTTTATAACTTTCTTTGATTTTTACTTATGGAGTAGGAACAAGGGCATATTCTTTTCTATTGAGATGTTCAGACTTCTTCCACCATCCCTACTCTTAAGGAGTGCTGAGCCATCCTTTATGAATAAATAGGAAAGTGCTTTATGAAAAGAAAAATATTTACATATTTCATCAATAATTTTATAATTTGGCAGATGGAGGATAGGGTGTCTCATCAAGAGCCAGCCTACCATGTTCATAAGGAAGCAAGTGAAGTGGCATTCCCATCATGGCCACCAAACCAGGGATATGGTCCAATGGACAGTTGAAAAAATTAAGAAATCCTTGGAACAGGAGGTCTCATCACGAGCCGGCCTGCCCACTTTTCACTTCTTCCTAGTGAATGGCATTGTGATTTATCTGGTCACCAAGCCAGCACAATGGCCTCCGTTATGACAATTAACAAGCACTTCCTCAGCACAAATAAAGGACAATGGTTCCAAGGGTGAGAGAGCAACTCTGTCAAGGTTATGGACACCTGTGGGCAACAGAGCTATGCTGATGGTATTGGAGTCACATTTATACACATCAATAGTAATATTAAACCCTTTTTCCTATATCTCTATTTAAATATCAGATGAAAGTATGAATCTTTAACCTTTGATTTCGAACCTATTATACATGAAAATCATCATAAATCGATCACATTAGTTTAAGTGGGTAATAAACGCATTTGTACTTATGTTTATCTTAAGCTGTCCCTTCTCCTTATCCTTGAATCATTACAAAACGCTTCTATATCTGTTTACGATTTATCACATGCATGGATTTCAGTAAATGCTATAATTTCATTGATTGTATCATAAGTATGTATGCCTTTCTATGCTGTACAATTGCTGTGCAGTACGCTGTTTTTTTATTTTGCTGATTTGTCACAATATTGATACTGCATTTTTTACAGAATTTTTTTTTCTGCTTGAATTTTTTTGCATGCATCCTATCTGTTGCCATTTCAAACTGAAACTGTGATTCAAGAAAATTGCATACAGAATTGTGATTTGTTTACTGGAGAACAACAAGTATGGGGGAAAATTCTATTCGCAGCACGATCACACTATTGCAACTAACAACAAAGGCTCGCGAATGCAGACATGGCTTCCACCTTTTGCATCACTTTCAGTAACCGCTCAGCCTACATCAGCTTCAACAAAGGCCAGTCCCTACATGTCATTCCACATTTTTTCGGAGGTAACACTTGAGGTAAAATAGCATAATTTTCTGATTTATTATGAATTTAGGAGAATTTCATGAAAATCCATTGAGCATTATTTATTATCATTCATTCCACATCTTTACCACTTCCCATTTTTTTAGACACGTCTCATCTTTCAGTTTGGGGGAGTGTTGATTTCCTTCATTTCTTTCTTATGACCATGTCAGTAATCTTCTTTGATATTCTTATTCATTCTTAACACCTCCCTTATTCCATGCTTTACACCAAGCATCGATTTCAACAGATTATAGCAACCACCTCTCTTTGTTTTCTAGCATTGCATGAGGACATGCTAATTCTTCAATTTGAGGGGGAATTGCTACACATGATGGATGTTTTCCACTTTCTTTCTCATTTAAGGCATACAATTTCATTTTTGTATAGTGCAGAAATTGATTTGCATATATCTTTAAAACTATGAACTGAATTATTGTGTTTTCTGGATAATAAAGAAGTATCATTAAAATACACAAAGCCATATAATTTCACGCTAAATTAGTTCATAAAATTTCGAAAATTATGCACTATCACCTACAACCATTTTTTTATATATCTCATGATCCGTGCATCAAAACGATCTGTTTTTTGAGAAAATGGTTAATGAAGTTTGCTGTTACTTATGTCACATTTTTATGCAAATTCATATACATATAGTTGAATGTCAACTATAAAAATTGTTATGCCTTTATCAAGATTTCTAAAATTGAATAATCATTATTTGAGGAAAAATTCATTTGTTCCATCCATTTCATGAGTTGGGATGAACAATTTTCTTTGTTTGGTTAACACATGGGTTTTGTCTCTGGGTTGCATGAGGGCATGCAATATATTCAGTTTGGGGGTATGTTGGGCTGTGAATACGACAAATTTTTAACACTTATTTGATCCATTTTTAATATTCTTTATCATATAATTTATTATAATTTATTA
This sequence comes from Pinus albicaulis, assembly GCA_034641835.2. NCBI lineage: Eukaryota > Viridiplantae > Streptophyta > Pinopsida > Pinales > Pinaceae > Pinus > Pinus albicaulis. The sequence continues at coordinate 379,562,739 of CM076575.1, forward strand.
TATAAATCCATCTTATAATGATTTATGCTCTTATGGATGAATATTATTTCTTCTCCTTTATTTTTAATAAATTGATGATTACTATGCATAATTTTATCAATTATGGTTTATTAATATATTTTGTAATATCACTCACCATTTTAGCCTCCAAGATATTTTCCAGATTGAAGATTTGATCTCCAAATCATCATCAAATATTCCAACTCAGAAATCCACTGGAATAAGAAGTGACCGTTTTGCGGTTGATATTCTAAGCAAATGAAGAAGAATATGAAAAATCCGGAACATGGGTTGTGTCCAGAACGAGCCCAATTAACTTTATCAAGGAATGGTTTGTCCAAATTCGGCCTGTATTGAGAGAAACACAGGGTTATTTGAGCATGATTTTCTCAGATTTGTTGTTGCAGTCGTCCTCCAAATCTCAACTTCAAAGCCAAATTCGCCTTGCTCTTGTTGAAAATATATTTTCTTGTTGATCAATTGGTTGGGAACAATTCAATTTTGTTATGAGAGATCCTATTTACTATTTGATTTCTCCTCTCTTTGGTTATAAAAGGGGACGTTTGTAAAAGAGAGGGGATGGATCATAGTTATTGCTTTTGTGAATTGTAAACTTAATCAAAAGTTGTGTTATTGAAAGCACGATTCCATTGTAATGCTGCTCCAGTTTAATGATTAATTGAAGTTGTTGTTCCATTCGCATCATCTGAAGTAGCTTGAGCAGTCCCTACTGGTGGTTAAGGGCCCAACCCCTGGCAGCGTGAACTGCTCCTTTATGTTATATTTGCAATTCTTGCAGCATGTGATCGATTTGCTACATACATATTACTGTGAGTTTATTTCATTAGTTTTTTTTCATTTTAGTGTCTTTATGTATGACGCGCTCTGTTTATGAGTTATTTCATTATCATATGATCTGAATCTTATTTCTTACAGCGTGGGTTAATTGAGACAGCATATTGCCTTACTTAGAACATCCTTGAATTTGCGGAAGTGATCTTGGTTCTATCTTACTTTACTGTTTTATTATAATGGATTGTGTTGTCGTTCCTTCCCCATTTAACAAGAATCTTAATCCTTGAATTAATTATCTTGTTATGCTTCGTTGTTCGGCATTTGATGTTCCATTCCATTTGTTGTTTCATTTAACTGTTGTTCATTTCAGAGTGCAGATATAAAGCTTCGCTATTCAGTTTGCTATTCAATAGGATTTGTCATTTAATAGAGTTTTGTTGTTCAATTCCATTAGTTAATATTTGCTGTTCGATTTCAATGTGTTGTTCAGTTTCAATTCATTAGTTTCTAGATTTTGTTCCTTTCAGTTATTTTCATTAGCACGAAGATTGAGTTTGCTTTCATTTTGATTGCTTTAAGATCACCAACTGTAGAGGACACTGGTTATTGCTTCCAAGTTCCCAGATTGGTTATCTTGCTTCGATTACTAATATACAACAGGTCTTGGAAGGATCATGTTCAACATCCATGTTAAATAGGTGTTAAAAAGATACCTTTTATGCCTCGACAATAATGTGACCCAGATATTCCACCTCTTGTACTCCAAATAAACATTTGGATGTTTTTTCATATAATTGTTTCTCCTGCAATAGTTTGAGCACCCTATCAACATGTTGAACATGATCCTTCCAAGACCTGTTGTAGATTAGTATATCATCAAAAAATACTAGCACAAATTTTCTAAGAAAGGTTTTGAAAATGGAATTTATCGACCCTTGAAATGTAGAAGGTGCATTGGTAAGGCCAAAAGGCATGACCAAAAATTCATAATGACCCTCATGAGTTCGAAATGTTGTTTTCGGAATATCTTCAGTCTTCATTCTAATTAGATGATATCCTGAACATAGATCCAACTTGGTAAAATAAATTGCTCCATGTATTTCATCCAATAATTCATCAATCATAGGAATGGGAAATTTATCTTCAATGTTGAGCTTATTGAGCTCCCTATAATCAGGACACATGCACCATGATCCATCCTTCTTGTGTACCAATACTACAGAGCAGAGAAAGAACTTTGATTAGGTTAAATTATACCCGCCTCTAACATTTCTGCAATCATACGTTCAATTTCGCTCTTTTGGACATAAGGATATCTATTAGGCCTGATGTTTGGAGGAACACTTCCTGGAATCAAATGAATATCATGATCATGATCATGAATAGGTGGGAGTCCTTTGGGAGTTTCAAAAACCTTGGAATGATTGTACAAGACTTTTTGGAGATCTACAAAAATAGATGATTTTGATGTTGTAACTTCTAGTGAGCATAATTGTGCCATTATGCCTCGTTTTTCTTTCTTTAGAAGCTTTGTCATGACATTAAAGCTTATTATCCTTCCTGACTTCCCTACTGTTGGTTGATAACAGGTGCCTTTTTAAACTCCTAATTATCCTCACATTAATTATCAATCCAGGTAAGTCTTTCTATTTCAAGAGTGTACACAGTATTTGGCTACTATTTACATCAGAGAGTAATGTTTCACAGATCGCAGTATAGATATTTTAATACAAGAGTAAACAGATGCAACAAGTAAATTCTAATTGCAATTAAATGAAAACTCAATCCTCTAATGAAATCAAATCCTATAGTATTTCAAATAACAACAGTATCAGTGAAGAGTATAGTAGTGATAACCCTTCTATTCGAAACTGATTAGATATAAATCAAATGCATTCTTCAATAAAACAACAATGTTATCAATCTAAGAGCCTAAAAACAGTAGTTAATACTCGTTACAATTGATCATATTGAGCAGAACAATTATCTAAGCAACTTAATCTGAAAGCGGAAGTAAACTAAATAAATAACAATACTGTAAATTATATAAAACAGAACTATTCGGTTAACACAGGAAAATAATTAAAATCAAGGAGATAAAATCACAGAAAGAAATAATACTATCAAACCATCACACTTGCGATAATTGGAATTGTATGACACAGATGAAGCAATGAATTCCACCGGAAGTCGGGCCCTTAGCCACCAGCAGGCACTGCTAGATTACTTCATATGATACGAATGAAAATAACAACTTCAATTAATCATCGAACTTGAGTCACATTGCAATTTAATTTCGTTCTTCAACTATATGGTCTACAATTATGCTTAAAATTTGGAAAAACAACAGGCATCCCCATCTTCCTACAATCATTTCCTTTTATAGTTAGAAAGAGTAAAAAGTAAATAGTAAATGTGATCCCTTAGGATCGGGAGATCTTGAGGGATTCGCAACCAATTTCCATCTTTAAGACATCTTCCTCTATTTCGCACTGATCTCATTGATTTGTTCTTAGCCTTGTCCACAACCGATTCATTCCTTTCTTTTCTTGTTGGATTTGGCTGCGCCAACAGCAGGGAACAACAATCGTTCCTTGTCCATTTTCCTGCATGGAGAAGAGTAAACGTTAGTTAAATCACAACTACAATCATTCCTCATTTATCACCATAGTTCCTTAATAGATTAGCACATTAAGACATGAAAAAGATAAGAATTAAGGATTATGAGGATGAACTTACTAGAAAATACATACCCATTTCACAACCCAACATACTCCCCTACTTACTCTGTTTCATGTCCTCATGAAAAGCAAGTAATTTGTATGCAAATCTGTTAAGGAATAAGCTGGAGAAGGAATGTCGTAAAGCGGTCTAAAGGCATGGTTCTTGGCCAAGAGCTCAAAGATGGGCTCTGTCTGTCCTTAGGAAATTCATATATAGCTTTATAACCTTCGGCAGGATACCAAACGATAGGGCTACGGAACCGACAGCCTAGCCAATAAGGACCTTCTCTTAAGATGAGGTTGTTGTAAGTGACAAAACTTTCTGCAGCCAGCTTAAAATTTTTATAATTAAATGGCTCTCTATCTTGTACATTACTAGTGGAAACTGTCCACTTGAGCTAGGTTGCAGCTAAGGATATTTCCTAAATAGAGATGAAGTATTCTACTCCCTTTTGTACAATCTCTTTCTGAATCGGCCCCAAAAATTTGATTACTCCTTCCCTTGTCATCAAACTTTTGTGATTGGCCAGCATCTGCAAATGGTGTTTGGGTTCACCTCTGACCCACAGATCCAGTCCATGCTCTTGTATTTGGAACACGTTATGATCCTTGAACCATTTCAGTTGATTAACAACAAATGAGATAAAAGCTTGAAATTGCACATCCCCCATAAAGGGGTTGGGGTCCTTTTCCACTTCTTTTTCTAATAAAAAATTATGTAGGTAGAATTCACAAAGAAATATTTGAACTTTTACCCCATGTTGTTTACAACAGTTTATAAAATCCTCAATTTTTTTTAACTCTATCGGTTTTCCAACTCTGACAGCTTTGATTTTCAACTATAAGTACCTTTATAGAAAAAATAGGGCATAATTACTGGCAGGAGATCTGCATTCCTAGACATCAGTGTATAATGAGCAGATAGTATCCGTTTGACTCCTGAAATTTTTTAATCTGAGCTTCATTTTCTCGATCCTCTCTTCTGCCTTCTGGTATTTATCGAAGGTCTCACTTTCTGAGGTGTTCATGTCCCGAAGCTGCCTCTGTAATTCTTGGTATTTTTGCTGGGAGATAGTTTCTAGTTCAAGCCATTCTATGGCAAGCCGAGCCTGTTCTAAATCTCTTTGAAGATCCGATATACTAGGGTCATTTCTTGTCATAACATCTTGAGCTTGAATGGTTTTCTGCGTATCCCTGCTATAAGAAGAGATGCCTATTGTATGAGTTCCTTTATTATGGGAGGTCCAAGCCTCCATCTGGGTAGTCGTGCTAGAGGAGGGTACCATCTCTATTTGAATAGCTAAGTCATAAGAGGGTACAGCCTCTGTTTGGGTGGCTACTTCTGCAAGAATTGCATGATGTTCCTTAACAGGTTTAGTGAGTATGGGCTCCGTTTGAGTCCCTATAGTTATTCTTTCATCTACTTCTGTTTGAACCGCTGCGTTTATTTTTTCCGAGGTTTTATCTGGGACTTTTCTTGCTGATAACTCTCTTATTTTTTATTTGAGCCTTTTCACTATTTTTTGCAGCTTCTGTTGTTTTTCCTAAGCTTTTTGATTTTGGACCTATACTTTTTAGGGGGAGAAACTGTTCTATTGATCGTTTCTTCTCCTAACGAGCCCAGTTGCTCGTCTTGACTCTGCTCTAAAAGAATTGTGTCCCCAGATTGGTAGTCATCTTCTTGGGCTATTTCCATTTCTTCTGTTTGGTTTATATTTTCCATATTTAGGCCTACCTGGCTGGGTTCTCCTGGAGGCATATCACCAGGTTGGTTCACCTCTTCTTGCGTGGCTTTTGTCCTTGTTTCTACTTCACAGCTTACATTTTCTGGTATGCTTCTATCGTGGCCAGAGTTCTCTACAAATTGGGTTGCTCCAATGTTAAAATTGAGGAGGCTTTTAGGTTGTATGAATTCAGCCATATTGGCCAAGATCTGGGCCAATTCGATATCATGCAATAAATCTCTTGGGGGACTTGTATTTGGCGTTGAGGGGGGTTCTGATTCATTTCTTTCCTCATCACCCGGGTGCTCTGTTTCCTCTTCATGTTCTGACTCCTGGTCATCCTGTCCTTCCAACTGTGAACATTGCTCAATTTCAGGAATAGAGAATTCTATGGGTTGGCTGGTGCTGCCCTTGGGATTTTCGGTTGCTCCCAAGTTTGTCCTCAGTCTGGCGGAATGTCTGCGCTTTTGGGAAATGTTTGTTGTATGGGTAGTCCTCTTCCTTTTTGGAACAAAGTTAGGCGCAGGCAAAGCTAAACCCCCTTCTATGGAAAATATTAATTCTTCCCAACTTGTTTGCTGCTGGGTGAGGTTGTAGCTAACTATCATCCTAATTAAATAATGGTGGCTTACGATGGTTTCTATGTGTCGGGACTTTTTTATCCTTTCAGCAGAATCATGCAGTAGGAAATTCAAATATGCAGGTAAATTCACAGAACATTTTTGTTTTAAGACTGCTAAAAGTTTAAGTTGACGCAACCTTACCACGTCTTTTTGCCCTTCACATGTAATGAAATTCTGGATCACTCTAGCTAGTTCTCCCCACAGTTCTCCAAGGGACAATGGTCAAACTCCTTTTCCTTTGATGATCATCTCCTGTCCTTCGTCCTTAAAGGCTTCAATGGCATCATGCAGCTTCAATCGTTTGTTAGTCTATATGGGTCCTGCAGCTGATGACCTGAAAACTTCTGCAATCACAACATCTGATACTATGATTTGTCTGCCCCTTACCATAGATTGGTTGTTCTGTAAATTTTGTAGGAATTCAATGGCAATTGTTTCGTTGGGTTGCTGAAATCGTGTGAAGTATGCTATCCACCCAGTTCGGGCTAGAATTTCTCTGGCAGCATAAAAAACAACCAGTATCAGCGGCTCCCTACGCACTTTCCTTCCTCCCATATTGCCTGAATTTTACAAACTGTTAATTAGCAAAAGTAGCACAGCAATAGATAGAGCCAGTGATGGAACAACAAGCTATTATAATAGTTATATCGGATGATACTTTACAACATAAATACCATTATCTAAGACTTGCTATTATGGAATTTCATATTGTCCTACATAATCAAATAAAGGGTTGGCACGCATGCATAAGTACTTCAGGAGTTGCTCGTCGCCCCCCTTTTGAAATGATAGGTTGCTTTCGACTGAATAAATGAAGGAAAATCATGCTGGCGGCGAAGTATAGGGATGATGAAGGTGGTAAGGTACACCTATTTATGAAAGGATCACAAAATATATCAGAGTGCTGAAATCAATGCATATACGAGAATTATCGATTAGTGAGGAGATGTCGTGAGGTGATTTCGAAAAAGGAAAAAGGACATCTGATGCAAAAAAGATACTTTAACGTCATCATTCCACTTAAAGCTATTATGATTGATTTTTTAAAAATATTCATGCATATAGGTTCAATTGGATGTTAGGACCATAATATCTCCATAGAAAAATTTTATAAGAAAAGGGTATTATAATAATTATTGATGTAAAATAAAGCTTCAATACCATGAGTAGAGCTTCTGTTGCCTGCGGGCGTCCATAACCTCGAAAAATTTGCTTTCTAACCCTTGAGAACCACAGTCCTCTATGTATAACTGGGTAAATGTCTTATGATGTTCTATAGCAGAGACCAATGTGCTGGCTTGGTGACCAGGTGAGCACATTGCCATTCACTGGGAAGTAGCGAGAGTGGTCAGGCTGGCTCGTGATGAGACCTCCTATTTCCAAGGACCTCATTTGTTCATGCATCCATTGGATCATATCCCTGGTGTGGTGGCCATAGCGGGAATTCCATTTTGCTTATTCCTTATGATCATGGTAGGCTGGCTCGTGATGAGACCCCCTATCCTCCCCTGTGGAAAATCATAAAATCATTAGTAAATGTACATATATATATATATATATATATATATATATATATATATATATATATATTAATCCCCATTTTATACATAGAGGGTGGCTCATCACTCCTTAAGAGTAGGGATGGCGGAAGAAGTTTGAAATATCAATATAAAATAACAATATACCCATAATATTATTAATAATATATAGAGAGAGTTATACAAACAAGGAAGAACCAACATGATACAGATAATCAATCAGTTTAATTTATAATGGAAATGAGGACAGTGAAGTGATATAGATGGTTGTGTCCTTTCTTTTTCGATCAATACCAAGCAATCTTGTTTAAAGATGATAATGTTCAATATTTGCTTGTTCCAGTAAAATTCAGATTTGTATCCTTTCATAGATATTTGTACCCTTGTGCCTTATAGAAGATCATAAAAAGTGGGCAAAGGAAAGAAAGGTGTTCTCACACAAGTATTCACAAGGTGCTAAAATAGCAAAAGAAAACCTCACACAAAAAGTGTTGTTCCTTATGGGGAAAAACAAGGAAAAGCACACAAAAAAAGGCGTTGTTCCTTAGAGGGAACAACAACTGTTCCTTAGAGGGAACAAAAGTTGTTCCCTGTAGGGAACAAAAGTTGTTCCCTGTAGGGAACAACAAAGAAAATGCATACGAAAATTGTTGTTCCTTAGAGGGAACAACAAGACAAATTACACACTGAAACTGTTGTTCCTTAGAGGGAACATCAGAAAGAAGAAATAGATTGCACATGGAATTGTTGTTCCTAAGAGGCAATGACGGCTATTCCTTAAAGGGAACAACAACTGTTCCTTAGAGGGAACAGTAAGAAAATTTGCACACAATTTTTTTTTTCCTTAGAGGGAACAACAGTTGTTCCTTAGAAGGAATGACAGCTGTTCCTTAAAGGAGACAACAAAGGAAAAATAGAAAAAAACAAGTTATATACAGTTTATACAAGAAAATTCAATCAAACAGAAAGGAAAAATTATGTACCATTTTCAAAAAAACAAATAAATTCTTCAGTGGATCGATGCGATGGGTGGGTTGCCCTCCTCAGCAAGAATTTGCATAGTGTAATCTTCCCGTAGCTATTGGAAAAAGGAGTCCCTGGTAAGCGGTTTGTGATAGAGGTGTACTCGATGTCCATTCACTTTAAAAGAGTAGCTAGACCCATCAATGGTGGCTAATGTGAGAGTGCCATTATCATGCACCTTTTGTATCTCATAGGGGCCTAACCATATGGTCTGGAGTTTTCCTAGGAAATTCTAGAACCTAGAATCATACAGAAGTGCCCAATCACCTTTGTGGAATGTCTTCTTCTTGATGAGGGCATCATGCCATTTCACTCTTTGTTGTTGGATTAGTGCAATATGTTGAAGAGTTGATAGGCGGATTTCATCCAATTCATTGATTTGATGTAGCCTATTAATCTGTGCTTCATTCAGATCCAAGCCTACTTCTTGAGCTATCCTCAATGTCTAAATTTCAAATTCTATTGGGAAGATAGGATCTTTGCCAAAAACTAGCTGATATGGGGAATATCCCATGGTATTTCTCCATGTCATGTGGTATGCCCACAGGGCTTCTGGTAATCAGGTAGCCCAGTCACGTATATGTGATGTGACTGTTTTTGTGAGTATTTCCTCGATTACTTTATTGGTGCTTTCTACCTGGCCATTTGCCTGCGGGTGGTATGGGGTTGTGATTTTGTGAAAGATATGGTGATTTTTTAATGTCGCAGAAATTTTATGGCCTATAAATTGTGGCCCTCCATCTGTGATTATTTCTCTAGGCAAGCCATATCGCACAAAAAGTTGGAAAAGAAAGTGAATTACCGAGTCCTATGTTGCCCTTGGTAATGCTTCCGCCTCCACCCATTTAGTCACATACTCTGTTGCAACTAATATATATGTCTTTTGATTAGATAATGGGTTCATTGGACCGATGAAATATAACGCCCATCGTTCAAAAGGCTCAATGACTAACTGTGGATGCAAGGGCATCTCATCAGACTACCCAGGGCGTCCCATTCTTTGGCAACTATCACATGCCTTGAAAAATTTCTTGGCGTCTTTAAAAATGGTGGGCCAATAATAGCCCATCTGTAAGACTTTATGACCAGTCCTGCGGTCTGCAAAATGTCTACCACAAGGCCCATCATGGCAGGATTTCAGGATGTCAAAAATTTCGTCTTCTCTGACACATCTTCGAATGTGCATATCAGCCCTTGTATGAAATAAATAACCTCCAATCTAGGAGAACTGCATCCTACGCTGTACTATTTGTTTTCTTTCATTAGGCATCAGGTGTTTGGGTAACTTACCTACTGCTAAGTAGTTTGCGACATCCGTGTACCATGGTGTTTTCAAGGTTACCTCAAATAAGTGTTCATCAGGGAACTGATCTTCTACTGCTGCCGAGTCATCTGTCTTTGGCATACGTGAAAGGAAGTCCGCTACTGGATTTTCCTTTCGTGGTCGATCTTTGATTTTTATGTCGAATTCCTGAAAAAAATCAACCATCTTGTCACTCTTCTATTTGTAATAGGTTTATTAGCTAGATATTTAATAGCAGAGTGATCTGTATACAAAACCACAGGGTATCCTGTTATACAATGTCTAAATTTATTAATAGCATATATTACAGCCAGAAATTCATTTTCGGTCACAGTGTTCTTCAATTCAGCAGGAGGTAGATTTTTGCTGATGTATTATATCGCATATGGCTTCTTATCTTCCTCCTAGCCGAGAACGGTTCCAATAGCCATGTCTGATGTGTCGGATGAGATCTGAAATGGCAAATCCCAATTTGGGCCCCTTAGCACTGGGGCTGTTGATACAAGCCGTTTTAAATCTTCAAAAGCACTGTCACATTTGTCAGTCCAAATAAAATCAATATTTCCTGTTAATGCATATAATGGTGCAGCAATTCGAGAAAAATTCTTTATAAATATCCTATAATATCGAGAAAATCCCAAGAAATTGCGTACCTCAGTTTGTGTGGAAGGGGTAGGTATTAAAAGAATTATCTGAATTTTTGTTGGGTCTACCTAGATTCCAGCTACTGAGATATAATGGCCCAGAATGAGGCCCTCAGTCATCATCATGTGGCATTTTTCATGGCTTAAACAGAGCCTAGTAGCAATGCATCGTTGTAGAACTTTCTCTAGCATTTGTAATGCTGGCTCGAAGTCATCTCCGTAAGGTGTAAAGTCATCCATGTACACCTCAAGCCCTTCGTTTATCAGATCTGAAAAAATGCTGAGTATAGCCCTCTGGAATGTAGCAGGTGCATTGCACAGTCCAAAAGGTAAGACCCTGTAAGCAAAGATTCCCCATGGGCAGGTGAAAGTAGTTTTATCCTGGTCTTCAAGGGCAATTTGAATTTGGTTGTAGCCGCTAAAACCGTCTAGGAAAGAAAATAATTTTTTTCCTGCCAAATTGTCCAAGACCTGGTCAATGAATGAAAGGGGAAAGTGATCTTTTTGGGTTGCTTTATTAAGCTCTCCATAGTCAACACATATACGCCACTTTCCATTCTTTTTAGGCACTATTACTAATGGGGAGACCCATTTGCTATCGGATATAGGATAGATGAAATTCACATCCAACAATTTTTGTAGTTCATCTTTCACAATATCTTTAAGGTGAGGGTTTAATCTCTATTGAGGTTGTCTAATGGGCCTCGCATCCTTCTCTATATAGATGTGGTGCATGCATAGCTGGGGATCAATCCATTTCATGTCTAGGTAATCCCAAGCGAAGGCTTCTTTATATTTTCTTAGAAGTTGGACAAGCCTCTGTGCCTGGTCCTCAGTCAGGTTTTTATTGATATTTAAGGTTTTCCCTAGCTCAATTTCTACAGTTTTGTATTATAAACAGAAGTTGTTGGGATTGATTGGTCACTAAAGTCTTGTAAGGGATCCTCTTCGATTTCGTTATCCAGGGTTGCTTCGATCATGTGACATTTTGGATGAGATATGACATCTGGCTGGTTAATATAAGTGTTAATGATGTCATCTTCTATTTGAACCTTGAATTGAAGAGCATCTTCTATGGTTAGTGGTGATCTAATGTTTTTAGTTAAATATGATACAAGTTGTTTCCACGTTTTTATTATTATTAGACTTGGATGAGCTGGAGGATATAAGGCTAAATTCTTCACATCTTTTCCTCTTGCTATAGTCATGATGCCTGCCCGATAGCTTATGTAATCATCTGCGGTTGCTAGCCAAGGTCTTCCTAGAATTAGGGGATGTCCATCTGGTCGATTTCTAGGATTGATGATCAGAAAATCTACTGGGTATTCCCAAGAATCTACAAACACCATTACATCCTGTAATGTCCCCTTTGGTTTGACAATTGATCGGTCAGCAAGTTCCAAGAGGGTTGTGGTTGGGTCCAAGGATTTAATGCCAAGCATTTGACAAGTTGTTGTTGTGAGAATATTGATTGCTGCTCCTAGGTCAAATAATGCATTGGGAAAGGAGCACCCGTTTATTTGCACTATGACTATAGGGTTTCATGGTTCCTCATATTTTACTAGTGTTTCTCTGCCTGATAATAAATCAGATAGAGTACCGACGACATGGACATTTGGGGTTGTTTTTTTTTTCCTCTTTGGTTTTTTCATACATAATTCTTTGATAGTATTCACATAAATTGGAATGTCCTGAATAGTTTGGAGGATATGTATCTTTACACAAATTTTTTTTAGTTCTCCCAAAAGATCAAAATCTGGATATTCGATTGAGCGGGGTATAATTAATCTTTCTGGGAATGGTGGAGAAGAGGTAATAGTTTGATCATGAGTTTTCTGTTTAACAAGATTCTCCACTTGTGGTGGTTGTTCTACAGGTAACGGATTTTCAATTTGTATATTTTTATCCCCCTCTGACTCTATTATCCTCCTAGATCTTAATTGTAGCTCATTACACTCCCTTAACTCATTTTCTGGCTCGGGTCCTTCAATAATTTTCATACATTGGATCGGTCTATTGTTGGGGTTCTGGTTGGGCTGGGCTGGGAGCTGTGGTCGTAGGTTGGTCTGAGGGTTCTGTTGCAATGTGTAGGGTGCTGGTAGTGTAGGTTGAGGTAGGGGGATTGTTCCTGCTGGCTGATTTGTAGGTTGTTGCCAGCTTGACTGCCAACTCTAGTTTTGTGACGTAGAGGATGGCCATTGGAATGGATATGTGGAGGAGGGAAAAAGTGGTGGAAAACAAGGAAAATTTTGCCAAATATTTTTTTGGTTTAATTGATTGGACCAAGGTAGCATAGAGAATGGTTGTTGTGACCAATTGGGATAAGGCGTCTGGTTTTGCCACATAGTTCCTGTGTATTGTTGAGCATTATATTGCGAGGGCTGAAAGGAAGAAGATGGGTCGGTTGGCGTACCTGTTTGTCGTGGTTGCCATTGGCGACGCTGATTTAGCAGGTAGACTGGTTATGTTTCTTCTTCTACCTTTTTATAGACTGCTTTTAACCCTAGAAGTGATGGGCAGCGTTCTGTGGTGTGATCTTTAGTACATATGGCACAGGTTTGTACCATATCCAGCAAACACTCTTGGTGACTATGCTTCTTTCTGCATCTCGAGAAAAATATCACCAGGTTCTGTTCTGCTTCCGCCTGCTTCTGCTTGGCCTGCATGATATCTAATTGCGTCGTCAAAGTCCCCAAGATATATGTTTTGAAATCTTCTAGCAGGTTGCCAATTTCTGTAATGGTTCCACCAGAGATTTTACTGTCCCTGGTAGTCATGTCGTGTTCTGCTGATTTCAGTCTCGTACTGCCCCTTGAGCACCCAATAAACAATTTAATAATATCACCATAATATTCTTGATATATATCAACTTTACCCATAATATTTAATGTCTCTATCCATTGTTCTTTCATCCCTTTAATCAGTGTAGTTTTCAACACATTATCAGGCAAGGGCAGAATTACATAGGGGGATATTTGGAGGTTATATTGGAAGCACTCTACATACTCTTCCAATGTTTCACCGAGTCTAGCTACCATTTGGAACATTTCATCTTTCAATTCTCGATATCTGCTATAATCTTGATATTTTTTAAGGAAAGCATTTTTCATTTGATCCCAATCATTTATTGTTCCTCCACCTAGCCCCATGAACCAACGCAAGGCTACGCCTTTTAATGTAGATGGAAACAGCTTTAGTTTTTGGGGGTCGGTGGTATAATCATAACTCCCACATAATACATCAAATTCAAACAGAAATGCGTCTGGATCCTCTGATGAGATCCCATGAAAGGTGGTAATATTTTTCAAAGGGATAGCTTTCATAGGAGCGTTGGCAGCTGTGTCAACGATGGGGTACTGCAATGTGGAAGTTTGGGGTGATTTTGGATTGTTAGCCATTTGATAAAATATAAGCCAGTATCCTTCCGGGATTTCTGGAGCTGGGGAGTTATCCCTAGGGTGTCCCAAAGGGGTGGAAATAATATTAACAACACTCCCTATATCTGGGATACTGGGTATTCCTTGCTCAATTACTACCTGAGGGGATCTTGGTTCTTCCCCTGTTTCTCCTCCTCCTTCACAAATATCACAATAGGTGGAAATAACCTTAACAACACTCTCTCTGTTTGGGATATTGGGTGTTCCTTGTTCAATTACTACCTGAGGGGATCTTGGTTCTTCCCCTGTTTCTCCTCCTCCTTCATGAATATTATAAGAATTCCCTTCTTGTGAGGAAATTGGGCATGAATTTTCAATTCCTTGAAAACTCTGCTCAGTTCCTAAAGTTTTGCTATGGACCTTAGCGTAGGTTGCAGATAGTGAGCTTGTGGCCCGAAGGGAGACAATAGGTTGTCTGGAAGCAATGTTTCGAGGACCTACTGATGGATGAGATTCAACTTTCTTCAAGATTTCGTCTATGAAAGTTGATCGTCCAAGGGTCACTGGTCCCTTAGTTTTTTCAGGTTTGGGTAGTGGAATTGGATTGATTTCTAGTCTTTTATTCTTATTCATTCATACAAACAATTCAAATGTTTACCTCTACCCTAAATTTCTAACAACTCTGCTAGAAAGTGAGCGAGGGAGCAGGCATTTTGCATACTCCGTACGCAGGTTTTGACCTTCCATTTTTAATACCCAGTTCTCTCTCAACAGGAAATTATCAAATATACATCACTCTTCCTAAATGGCTTACACTCTCCCCGACAATGGTGCCAAAATGTTGGTTGATAACAGGTGCCTTTTTAAACTCCTAATTATCCTCACATTAATTATCAATCTGGGTAAGTCTTTCTATTTTAAGAGTGTACACAGTATGTGGTTTCTATTTACATCAGAGAGTAATGTTTCACAGATTGCAGTATAGATCTTTTAATACAAGAGTAAAAGGATGCAGCAAGTAATTCTAATTGCAATTAAACGAAAACTCAATCCTCTAATGAAATCAAATCCTACAGTATTTCAAATAATAGCAGTATCAGTGAAGAGTACAGTAGTGATAACCCTTCTCTTAGAAACTGATTAGATCTAAATCAAATTCATTCTTCAATAAAACAACAATGTTATCAATCTGAGAGCCTAACAGCAGTAGTTAATACTCATTACAGTTGATCACATTGAGCAGAACAATTATCTAAGAAACTCAATCCGAAAGAGGAAGTAAACTAAATAAATAACAATACTGTAAATTATATAAAACATAACTATTCAGTTAACACATGAAAATAATGAACAAGGAGATAAAATCACAGAAAGCAATAATACTATCAAACCATCACACTTGCGATAATTGGAAATGTATGACACATATGAAGCAATGAATTCCACCGGAAGCTTGGCCCTTAGCCACTAGCAGGCACCGCTAGATTACTTCAGATGATACGAATGAAAAAATCAACTTCAATTAATCATCGAACTTGAGTCACATTACAATGTAATTTTGTTCTTCAACTATACGGTCTGCAATTATGATTACAATTTGGAAAAACAACAGGCGTCCCGGTCTTCCTACAATCATTTCCTTTTATAGTCAAAAAGGGTAAAAGGTAAATAGTAAATGCGATCCCTCAGGGTCGAGAGATCCTGAGAGATTTGCAACCAATTTCCATCTTTAAGACATCTTCCTCTATTTCGCTCTAATCTCATTGATTCGTTCTTAGCCTTGTCCACAACCGATTCATTCCTTTCTTTGCTTGTCAGATTTGGCTACGCCAATAGCAGGGAACAACAATATTTCCTTGTCCATTTTCCTGTATGAAGAAGTGTAAACGTTAGTTAAATCATAACTGCAATCATTCCTCATTTCTCACCATAGTTCCTTAATAGATTAGCACATTAAGACATGAAAAAGATAATAATTAAGGATAACGAGGATTAACTTACTTAGAAAATACATACCCATTTCGCAACCCAACACCTGCAATACCCCGTAATTCGACTTCCTTTCCTTCTGAAAAAAATTTCAGGAAAAGTTCTTGAAAATTAAAAGCTATTGTCCCCAAAGATTGTAACCATTGTACTCCTAGTACAACATCATCACCTCCCATAGGAATGGAAATCATTGGACTATTCAATACATATTCCCCCATGGTTAGCTTGATATTATGGCATTTTCCAGAGCAATTTATAGTTCCTCCATTTGCAACCATCACTTGACATTTTGGTGTTGGGTATAGGAAAAAATTCAATTCCTTGGCTACCTTACAATGAACAAAATTATGGGTACTACCTGAATCAATCAACATTATTACCTTTTTCTTCTTGAAATTTCCTTCTATCTTGAGAGTTTGAGGAGTGGTAATTCTTGCCAATGCATTACACGATATGGTCAGACTCATTTCTTCCTCTTCTAGGGTTGCTTCCTAGTGCATATCCTCTTCTTTTTCATTTTCTTCTTCCTCTTCACAATCTATGTAAAATAATTTCTTCTCAGCACACTTATGACCTTTAGTGTATTTTCTATCACAACTATAGCAAAGCCATTTTTCTCTTTTTTCTTCCAATTGTTGTGGTGTCAACCTTGTAGGTTGTTGAAATCTAGGAGTAGCAACACTTCCCTCTTTATAGAAGTGAGTGGTAGGCTTCTTTGTCACCATAATTTTCAATTTCTCTTGCCAACCTGAATGCCTTCTCCAATGAATCAGGTTCCAAAACGTGAACTTCATGTTGGATTTTATCCTTCAAAGTACCTATGAAGAGATCAATCCTGTGTTCCTCTAGAATATCAGTTACCCTTATATTCATTTTTTGGAAGTCCTCAATGTGCTCCCCCACTAAACCCTTTAGTTTGAGATTTATCAATTGGCTAAAGAAGGTGTTGCTCTTTGTATCCTCATAATGTGCTATCATTTCCTCCATAAAAATTGACCAAGTGACAATTTTTTTACAGGAGGAAAGCCATCGATACCATAAAAATGTATTTTTTTCTAAATGTAAAGTTGCAATGCGTATCCATGTTACAGGATCAAAATATTTCTCCATCTGTAGTATCCATGTTACAGGATCCTTTCCATCAAACTTCCTCATATCCATTTTTGGAATATGGTGGTTCTTCCCGCCAACATTAGAGTTTATGAAATCACAATTAGCATTTATTTTTTTCTCATCATGAGTTTCCTCTACTATCTTTTCACCATTAGGAAACATTTTTTTTATCAACTTTTTCAAACCTTCCATGTCTGCTTTTAGATCATTCTTCATTTTTTCCATTTTTTCATCGATCTTAGCTTCCATGTCATCCATCTTAGATTCCATGCCAGCTTCCATGCCATCTATCTTAGCTTCCATGCCATTCTTCAAACCATCCATCTTAGATTCCATGCCTTTCTTCAAACCATCCATCTTAGTTTCCACGCCTTTCTTCAAAACTTCCATGTCATTTTTTTTTGCTCTTTGCGAGAGTGAAATTTGTTGCACTTGCTCTTGTAAATTTGATATGTCATGTTGCCATTCTTCGTATTCATGAGTCATAGTATAGCCTTCTAAAGGATTAATGGGTGTTTAATTCTTTTTAGGGGCCATTTTAGAATCTAATACTGATATATATTCTACAATATGCCCTTGGAATCAATTCAACTTGATTCTTCAAACAAGACTTATGCAATTCAGGAAAAACAAATACACACCTTTTACTTGCTTTTGAGGAGCTCTATATTGAAATTGAATTATCTCTATAATTGGAGATCCTCAATATCTAAAATTCAGCCTTGTAGTATCCCTCTAAAGCTTCTTTCAAATGTCACAGGTTTGACCTGATTTGGATTCTTCAAGGAAAAGTTATGTCCAATCTCCCACAATGACCCAATTATGGACTAGTTTAGTAGAGCGAACTTGTATGACTTGCCACATGTCACTATTTCCTCCTTTGGCTCTGAAATTGATAGAAAAGCAACTACAGTCCGTTTAATTGTGTCCAATTTTCACATCATTCCAATCCGATGCTCAGAGAGAGAGTTATGAATATTTTCCCATGATAACCTCTTTGAGATGAAATTCAGGAGCCTGAAAAAGACCTAACTTCCATAGATCATATCTCCGAAAATATTACGAACCAAGCTCTGAAATTTTGTGACATTTTTCCTCAGAATTTCAGCTTTTCTCTCTAAAAATTTCAGCTTTTGAAACTTTGTAGAAAAAAAATTATAGCGCAAATGTCGTGATGACCTGTTTAGGTTAAATTCAAGAGACGGCAAAAAGCCCTAACTTCCACATATCATATCTCCAAAAATTTTACGAACCAAGCTCTAAAATTTTGTGACGATGTTCCTCAGGATTTCCGCTTCGCCCTCTAAAAATTTCAGCTCTTGAACCTTCGTAGAAAAATAGTTATAGCGAAAATTCCACGATGACCAGTTTGGAGCAGCGAAAACCCTAGAATCCAACGCTCTGATACCAAATGTTGTGAAACCAGCTCCAAAAATAGAAGAAAAGAGATATCAACGAATTATAAATAAGCCACTTCGAGGGGGAAACCTCCAATACATTACATGAATGAACAATTCTTGGATGATACAAATTACAAAACCTCCTTTCTATATATAGGAGTCCATGGGGCCATAATGTAATCCCAGTGGGGCCACAATGTAATCCTGGCCGACCTAACAATAATAATTTAAGGGCACAATAATAACAATATGGGGATTACAAGGGTACAATAATAACAATAAGGGGGTTAGACTAACAACAATAAGGGACTATACTAGTAATATAGGGACCTAACATGTACAATCATGCACACAACACCTTATGTACATAGAACCATTGTAAATATGTACACAACACCATATGTACATATCATTGCATATAAAACATGCACATAACACTATATGTACACAACACAACATATCCAACATGCACACAACACTGCATATCCAACATGTGCACGATACGATATGTACACAACACCGCATATCCAACATGTGCATGATATGATATGTACGCAACACTGCATATACAACATGTACATAGCACCATCTATATCCAGCACTACACATGAAATATACACACAACACCATATATAAAATAGTCACACAACATCATATGTACACAATACTACACATACAACATTTACACCTCACCATAGGTACAATCACTAAATAGAAAACATGCACAACATATACATAAAACTAATATTGCACATCCATAGACCACACACTGACTCCAAAAAGTAACCTTGCTTCCAATGTCTTTCCACTATCCATGGTTAACTTATCATGCTACATATCACGTTTCTTTCACTTCACTGATGTAGCCCTCAACATTACCTAAACCATAACATGAAAATAGGCGTAGTGCATATAATATCAATTCATATCCACATGATAATGACCTCATAGATCTGTCAGAGTTACTCTTCCCTCTTTATTCTTCATAGGACCAGGAACGTCTTCATGCCATTCACCTTCATAAAAAATCATTCCTCCACAAGAATGATCCTTCAAAACCTGTCATATCGTGACATAGATACATAGATACAAACATACATATAATCATTAGCATAAAATAATCATGATCCTGTCAGACAACGACACATATACACACATATAGACATATAAAAATTAGCATTAAACAATCATGATCCATGATGACCCTGTTAGAAACGACATACATACATACATACATGTATACATATATAAACATCAACATAGTCATGATCACAACACAATTGATAAATATCCTAAGGTGTAAGTTAAGAGAACTTCCTTTATTTGTGCACAATATGCACAATGTTGAGAACAAAATTTTTGAAGATAGAAAAGGCATTTGATGCCTAAAATCCATTTACTTTAGCTTTCTAGTTACCTTTACCACAATGGACCCAACCAGTCAAACCCATTGTCATATTATTGCCTTATGCTACACTTTACCCTTGCACTGAGCTTCATCCAGGTCTTACATTACCTGCTAAGTTTCATTCAACCCTTCCCAAGCTTCATTAAATTTCATCTTTCCCAACCAATTCTGAGACTCTTAAACAAAAGGAAATAACAAGAAAAAACAAGAATAAAAGCCATGAAAATCAATAACAATATGATCCCGTAAACAAAGTGGTTTGTCCATACACTAGAAATAAAAAAATCCACATATCAAGCGCAACAAACCACAAAAGGAAAAAAGCACAAGACTAGAAACAAACACCATGTATCAATCCCCATGGGTTCCCAGTTATTCTAAGGGAAATCTCAACCTGAGCCTTCTTCAATATTTCATGAAAGTCTCTTTTTCCTTTCAATCCCCTACATCATATCGCCATAAACAAATAATTGGAATTGTATAACAATATACTGGTTACCTTACCTTTTTATGTTAGGCACACTACCTTGTATCTGAACACATACATATATCATCTCTCAAAGGAATTTGAATCCCTTGACGAACCCAACCATAACTAGAAACCAACTATTATACATGTAAAATACATGTTCATAAATAAAACACATATCCACATAGTGCTACACAAGATTAGCTTTAATAATACTTCTTGTATTCAAAGCACTCATTCATTTGGAATTAGGGTTTCCAATCATAGCCAAAGTAATTCTTACCCAATTCCTTTATTTTACCCTTTACCTTGCTGCAATTGAGTCTTATCATATGCTATCACATCACCCAACCATTAATTATATAAAAAAATTAACTGTTACCTTGCCATGCTAATACCAAGCAATTTTCCTTGCAACTACTCACACATGTCAACCACATGTTCTAAATATCAAGCCAACATATCTACTAACTAAAATCAACATCTACCAAGACTAACAATGATGTCATAATCAACTAATAGTCAAAATCATAATACTACCACTATCACCTACTTACACTCAAGTATATATCGGCTATCTCAGCACATTTTTGTTAGCACAACCATCTTAAAACAAGGGCATTCCTTCATGCAATCTTGTAGACACATATACTCATATCATGCAATTAATCAAACATTTAAGCAACTTGAAAACATACCATCTTAAATGAATCAACTAAATGACGTAATAAACACCAAATAGACGACATAATCAAACATTTAAGCACCAAGTATATGACATAATCAAACTCACACCTTAATGTATCTCAGTGGAGGATATCTTGTCTACACAATCAATCTAGATTAGCACTATATAAATTCACAGCATATCAACCCAAACAAAATTGAGGCCATGTTGTTCATAACAATAACTAGCTAACATGTTCACATCATAAAATCATAAAAAAATGTCATTCATGCATATCAATCACATATGCATAGTCAGTCCAAATTAGTATGCCACAATATCACAAATATGTCGCCTCATACCTGAATATCGTAACCATAACCATTTTCATAATTCCATATAGATTAACACGATGCATATAACATCAAGATATTAATAAAATAAACCTAATCATCAAGTTAATTAAAATATAACAACCACAAGTTAACATATAACATACTCATCAACAACATATAACATAATCATCAAGTTAAATAACGTAAAACACTAACAACAATGCATATAACAACACATTAATATCATTCATGACTATTTGACACACATGGATATGACCACACTGATTCAGTAACATCTACCATGCATGTAATCAAAACAAAAATAAAATAGCAAACATGAATATAGCAATCCATTACTTAACATATATGCATGCCAAACATACAATACCAGTATGATGATCTTCTCTTACCCCAAAGTCTAATGTTGTAACTTCACTTTGATGATCTGCATCTCCTACTCTATCTCAACCAACACACCATATTCATAACATACCAACAACATCATGATGACCTAGAATGCCTACAATGTCTTCATGGACAACAACTATAACCATGACAATGCATTCATGACAAACACATCCCAACAACAACACCATAAACTTCTAAATGGCAACAAAATGACAACAATGACCACCACCATGCATACACAACAAGCACATAGACCACAAGCATAAAAAACACATAGGAAACTGACATGTATGCACGACAACCACATATTCACAATGCATAACCAATAACACACTCATGACAACACACTTCACAATAACAACATCCTTTTTCACATGGTGACATCACTATAACCATGAATGACACCATGCATATGCAACAAGCATGTAGGCCACAAGGATGATTAACACACATGAAATCGACATGAATTAATGAACAACACACACCACCCATTCAGTACAAGGGGTGAACCATGCTTTTATACCACTCTATGGTATCAAATATCACACAAATAGAACATAACCAAACACCACCCAAGGAGAGCGCAACCATGCTCTTATACTACTTTGTAACACCCTCATCCCACATCTACCCAAGTAACCGACCAACTGAGGTAAACATATGCCGAAGAGTTACTATGATATGATTCAACCTCCTAGTTGACCTTAAGGAAGAGGAATCGACAGAAACACATGAAACAAACCTTCCACATCAACAACAAAACTTCCAGGAGCCATCCCAACCACTCAGATATCCAGCCCCTGGACCCCACTGATATTTTAGACCATTTATACCTCTGGATGCTCCCTTGATATGGACAAGGGTGCGTCTAGGAGTCTATGCAAGCTTCCACAGCATGGGCATGCATTCTTCCAGGGAATTTTTCCCACAGACCTGTGCCAACGTCCCCAATATTTGAGCCACTTTTTCAGGCCCAGAGACCAAGTCACTGCCCATAACCCAATGAAAAATTTATAAATGAAATATAACCTTAGAACAATGATGAAAAATAAAACCCTTGAACAAGGAATTGACTGGACCCCTACTAGCCATGACATTCATTTCTTCAAACATATTGCAAATATGAAATCTACAAGTTTAAACAATAGATCTGAGCATAAGGGTATCATACTTATCTGAGAATTTCTAAGAAGCATTGTTGTTACATCACATTAACTACATTATTATCTATTTAGGTATAGATACATTGTTCATTCGATTATGAATCAAAACATGAGGAGAGCCATACATCATCATTGTCATAATACATGCTTATATCCAATATAATAACAACATAAATATTGAGGATACATCAAACATAGAATCCACATATAAACCAATAAATTTACACATAATATGCCAACAAGAGAACCTCTTATTAATGAATTCAAAAGCAACCCTGGGATGGGACTACCATGTTCCACCCAACCATAGACTGGCTGAGCCAATTCTCTCTTCAGCTGACCACCCCCGTGCCATATTCCAAGCATGAATGTGGGACTCAAACCGAAATAACCGACCAGGGCATCCAGAGGCTAAACCAACTCACCCTCATCAATAGAAATCAAGATTTACCGTAATCCACACCATATCACTAAGCCAAAACAATAAACATGTCATAATAGGCTTTACCATGATCTCGACCCGATCAGTAGGCCAAAACAGGCATGGATGCCACCAAATTTATCCACGTACACCGTGAAGAATTTTCCTATCTCCTAGTCTCTTTGGATTTATCACAATCCATAGTATGATCTAGGGAGTACTAGGCCCTAACCAATACATACTCTCCAGGCTTTACCATATATCCCAACCCGAGATTCCTAAGCCTGATGGAGAGCAACCCACCTCTAGGATTTACTGTATATCCCACCATTCACTAGTCGAGGATTCATAGGCTCACCGAGGAAACACACTATTCGGATTTACCAGAACCCATAGTCCAGTTCAGGGGTTACTAGGCCATGTGGTCTATCATTTTGGAGCCTCCACCTCACTCAAATTCGAATCCATATGAAAATCCATCTCAACCAAAACATGAGAACCCCATCACACCAAGGCTGTCCAGAAATGGAAAGGCTAGGCTAAAAACATGGTCACACTTGAAAAAACCAATTCCTTGACAGAAAATAACCACATCCAATACCATGCATTCCAAATATAGCAAGGAAATCACACATTCAAATCAATATCTGCAAAGAATCATACTGTAGCTACTTGATCTTGCACTTCCTTTCTTGCTCCCTCCTTCCTATTGCCTTCTTTTCTTTTCTTGATCCAATGCCAAAGTGCTCCAAGAAAACTCTAATTTTCCAAGAGTAAGAGAGTGAGAGAGAGAATAATGAGAGAGCTCCAAAACTGAATTGACAAAAGGTTGAAGAAAAAAACATGTCAATTGATCCCTAGAAACCTTTTTATCAATGATACCTCTATTTTATTCCTTTTTCCATTATTTTCCTTCATTTTCCTCCTCACATGAAAATTGTGACCTTTCACCTTCCTTTTCTCCCAATTCCATTATTTTCATAAATAAATTGCCAAAAATTCGATTTTTCCTTTCCAAAGCCTTTACCATTGCCTTTGCCAATTTCCTTTAGCCATAATAACCAAAATGAACACCCACTAGGATTTTGTTCCCAACATTCATCTTGGAATAAGTGTCCCATACCCCGTGTTTATTATTTTTCCTTTATTAACTTTTATTGCTTGGAATTTTCACCAGGGTTGTTACAACTAACTACACCTTTCCGAGGGTTATCAGGCAACTTGACGGAGCCCATGATGACCTATAAGTTGTTAAACATATAAATAATAATTATGTATTTTGTTTTTTATGGATGGTTTCAATAAGTTTATATAATGTAAGAATTAAGGGAGGAGTTAGAGTTAATTCTTACATTCTATATCTGAGATGTTGGTTTGTGAGTTATTGGTGATGGTTGAGAAATTCTCTCAACCTCTCCTCCTAAATTAGGAATAATATAGATCTAAAAAATTCTATATTATAGAGTAATGGATGAATGTATATTGTGTGTATGTGTGTGTGTGTGTGTTGACACATACATACCATTGGGCGTGAAATATAATTTTTGTTTTCAATCATTCTTTTTGTTATGATCATAATTCCTTATGGGTTATTGATATAAAAATGTTTGTAGACATAACCCATCATATTGAAGAATTATTTTATCTTTTGATTAATTTATGATTGGATTCTATTATTTATTCTCTTCTCTTGGTTCCTTGACATTAGAGCATGTCCCAACAACATTGAGATGGATAAAAATTTATATAGTGATCAAATCTAGATCAAGTTGTAAATGGGTCGTCTTAGAAGTTTTGCTATAATTTTTTTCTGGAAAGTCTGATATAGTGAAATTTTGTGGAGATTGAGTAAAAATATCATAGTATAGCTGATAAAAATTTCAGATTTTGATTCACTATACTTTCTAATAAATATCCTATCGAAGTTATTGTTTGTGAATAATCTTTAAATTAGGTTAAAAATAGTTTTCATGTAATTTTTGCTATAACTTAAGTTTCAAATTGCGAATTTTTCGATAGTTTAAGAAGTCATATTAGAGTACTACAAGGCAATCCAAAATTTTAGACTTAGAAGGGTACACATTTTAGAAATATATTAGGACAAAGTTCAACCATTCCAACTGTTGGTCTAATTTATTGTGTTAAATTAGAGCATCTGTTTTATTTATTAATCCAATTTGGTAAACTTAGAAGAACACCAAGGTATACGGATATTAGATTAAGCTAATGCAGGAAGTAATTGTTTATGTGAGGATAATGGAAATGCATATTACAAATATAAATTTATGAAAAGAAAACACTAAAATTTTGATATATAAGCAAGACTGCAATGAATCTTTGTGGAGAATAACCAACAAGAAAGATGCCCTAACTTAGATGCCTTGGTTTTCCTTCCTCATTATCCCTATTCCAACAAGATTAATTCCACCATAAAGCATAACATAATCAAATTAAGAAAGAAGTAAATGCATAAACACAATTTCCAATTCAATGTTCAATTCATATGGAAGAGGATCTAACTTAGATGCTTTGGTTGTCCTTCCCCACTTAAACCAATTACTGAAAGGAAATCATTTCAGAAACATAATTAATCATGGCATACAATGAATCTAATAATAAAAATATTTACATGAAAAGGAAATGTTTAACAATCTAATATATTCACAATTATGCAGAAAAATACATTGTAGCGCACTTAGCTTGGAATGGGGGCCCTCCACCCTTTGCTTAACACACTTGAAGATTATCAACTATTGTATATCAGAAATAATATCCCAAAACAACAACAACAACAAGTAGAAGGAAATTTCTTCAAATTATATCCAGAAATAGAGAAGTCTTAATAATCATAATAAATGTTCATAAGCATTGAATGGTTGTCCTTAAATAAGCCAAAAATATAACAAACTTAGATAAAATAGATATAACAATCTATGAGATTCCTAATCCATCTAATCAGGTCGAAATCATCCTTTTGGTTGCACAAAATATGGTAAAATACCACTAAATCACAAAACTGCCCTTTTAGTTAGGGATTTCTAGGCGACTCGTCAAGTTTGACCAGCATTGAACAAGCCTGTTCGGACTCAATTGGATTGTACCAACAGGAGTCTGCCCATCCTTGGTTCTAAATATTATCTAACATATCTTTAGTTTCCACCGAGGTGTCCTACACATACGACTTCAAAGTAGCCATTAAGGGAAATTCTGTTCTAGTCAACATAATTTTTAAAACCATTTTTTTACTAAAAATTCTAAAATTTAAAAGACACAATTTTTCTACCTTAAAGTGAAATAAGAAGAAAAAATATGGTAAAATGACCATGGCATGATATAAAATGATGATGGATACATGGAAAATGTATGTGGAAAAAGGAGCAAAAATGGACGGCCAGCATCTCCCCCTTGTTGAGTCTCAAAGCATTTCCTCATGCTTGCCTCTGTCTCTTTGACCTTCTGTCTCTATATGATGACTGTCTAGATGATGCACCTGTGGCTTTGTCCCATGATGTTGAAGCTTCCTATTGAGATTATTGTAAAAGGATGTCAATGCCCTAATGTCCTTTTTCTTCTTCCTTGTAGATGACATTCTTCACCTTTTGTTTCTCATATTTATATTGCCAAAGTTTCTTCTCTCTCAACCACCTGTATGATTGTTTTAAAATCAACATATTCTGAGTCTCTAACTTATTCATTCTCTTTGCCAGTCTTTTGTTTTCTTTCACTAACTTATTTCTTTGTTCTTTGTACCTCTCATTTTCCTTCTTAAGGTGTTTCCATTATTTCACTGACTTTAAGCTGTGTGGTTAAGTATTTTACCTTCTTGGCATATTATTCATTGTGACCCTCCTTGGAAGATTCATTGATCTCTTTTTCATATGATGATGATACTCCAATACATGTGTCTTCGTATCATGAATCATTCTCTAGCTCCATAAGTTTTTCTTATACCTTCTTTTCAAGCTTTTCAATGATTTCTTGAGGTGATTGTTCATGTGTACTAAGAGGAACTTCTTATAGGATCTCCACTTCAACATTTTCACATTATTCTTCCATTGTTTTCCTTCTTCGATTCCTTGGAATGGATATGAAATATCTTATCTTCTCAATGGCTATGTCTTCTTGTTTCTCCCTAGACATTGTTCTTGGATACGAGGGTGATTGCATAATATTTCTTGAAAGATGAAATCTTCCAAGTTTTTCCTCATTTCTAGTTTATTGTTCTTACTTTTGGACTTCTGTAAAGTGGTGTTTTTCCAAGAAAATATCCTATGTTTCTCCCTTATTTTTCAACTGAAACTCAATTAACATCTTAATTAGACCTTGATGATAGTAAGTAGCTTCTCCATTCTCTGTTTTTCCTTTAAGCCCTTCAATCATCTTTATCAAAATTTTTGCAAGGAAATAGGGAAGTTTTACTGTGCAATTTCCTTTAATGCATTGAAGAAATTTAATGTGATATAAGTGTGCACCACTATATCTCCCATCACATTAATGCATCGAAGAAATTTAATGTGATATAAGTGTGCACTACTATACCTCCCATCACATGTAATCTAGGAATTCCTTTAGTTTTATCAAATGATCCCTTTCTCTGTTTTCCTAAAAAGAAATTCCACCCCTTTTCTATAAAATGCTGCCCCTTGTAGTATTCTTCTCCTATCAATGGAAAATTTGTGGCTTGGGAAATATATTATGGAGTAATGGGAACAAAAATGCCTCCTATTCTGGTTTTTTCAATGTCAAAATTAGCTACAAAATCTTCTGTAACTTTTCCATTGTGTCCATTAAAATTTCTTAGAAATTATGATAGCCCTGATTGGTAGAGTTTTTCTATGGATTCTTTGTTCCACTTTTCCAATTGAAATCCATTGGGTTCAGTACTACTCCCCATACTAAAGTTTGTGTGCCTGTGTTCCTTTTGGTTTTTGTACCAAAGTAAATAACCCTCGACTATAAATAATATCATGACATAATAATAACTCTATGTTTAAAAAATATAAAAATTGTTTGCAAGTTTAATACAACAGAGAAATCATATTTATAGCCATAGGAAAAAGATTTTTCTTGGTGTAGGTATTGAAAAAAAAAATCTTTCAAAAATCACAAGAGTGTGACTTACCAAGGCTTGACCTAGACTATTGGACATTTTCTGTTATGAGAGAAAAGAAAAATACTCTGAGATTTCACCTCTATTTTAGCTGCTTGTGGAGAGAAGACTCTTTTATAAGGCTTTAAAACTCCCTTTCTGGAAAGTACTCTATTAAAATACCTTTGAGAATAATCTTCTTATCACTACTACCTTTGAGAACAATTACACCTTTGAGTTCTGGACACCTACAAGCTTGATTTTAAACTTCTTTGCCTTAAACACTTAAAGTCATCACCATAATTATAGAAACTTATGAACAATTTCATTCCCATTAACCCTCTCAGAAATCGAAATCAAATACTGGAAATGGGCAATTTTCATAAATCTAAACAATTGTTTTCAAATTCACCTTTGTTGCCTTCTAAAAAATAAAACGTTAGAGATTTTTTTTTTTTAATCTGAACATTTTTTTTTAAATTCACCTTCTCTGCCTTCTTAGAAATCGAATGTTGGAGATTTACTCATGTTGGAGAAATTGAAGTGCTATAGGTGATCTGGAAAAATCAAAGTGTTGGAGATGTACTTATTTGGAGAAATCAAAGTGTCATAGATGTACTTATCTAGAGAAATCAAAGTGTTGGAGATGTACTTATCTGGAGAAATAAAATTAATCACGACATGTACTCATTTCATTTATTGCATGTTCAGAAATTGATTTTTAGAAGGAAATCGATTTTCTGGGTACTTCTACAATGGTCACCATGCAATTCGGAGTTGTATGGGGTTAACTAGACTTGTTCACACACCTGTAGCTTTGAATGTAGACTTTTGATGCCACTAATTAGTTGAGAAATCGGATTTTCCACCAACATTTGCCCGGCTTGGAGTTTGTCACATTGTTAAATGGAGTTTGTTTTTTATATACATTTCCAGTTATTTAAATGTGAATCTCCAGACTTTGGATATCACTAAAAGACCAAACTAATTGCATTTAATTCCTATTAAAAATCAACTTGTTGTCTTTGCGAATTTCCTAGTATTTTAAATAGATATTTCAATTTTTTAGTTGGTGGGGCTATCATTAATGGAACACAACCTTTTATTTTTCTCTTTGTCAAGATTTTTGGCATAAAAATATACGCATTCCCTATTCCTCTGTTTTCATCTCAAAGAGTTGTGTTGCCTACATGAGCCGAGGTGTTGAGTTCCTTCTTTTCCCTGCATGAAGATGACATTCATGTTTGATCCACGTAGGTGATAAATTCCCTTCTTCTCTCTGCATGAGTGATAAATTTCTTCTCCTCTTCTACGTGCTAGACTACTAGACTACTAGATTGTTTACTCTTTGTGTTTTCATAAATGTTTCTCTTTGTTTTTCCTAGGTATTTGACCAACAATGTTTTGAATCTTCTTCCATCCTGGCACACCTATCACACATGCCCCTTCTCCTTTTTTTGTTTTATTATACCATTCCTTTGCATCATTCATATATCAAATCGATTTTGAAATCCATTTCCCTTATAGTTTTGCACCATATGTTTTTTATTTTATTTATTTGAATTATATGTGCTCTTTTAAGCTTTTCAAAGGTTGTTTTTGTTTATATGCACCACCATTGCATATTTCACCATTACATTCATGCATGCATATATTTCCTCATTATTATATTTAATTTATTTTCATTCTCCCTTTTGGCTCTTTTGCATACTCATATCCATATAAACCTCTTTCCATATAGGGTTTTTGCAAAGTCCTTTTTGTCATCTTATTTTTTCTCTCTGTCTTTTTTTCATCATTTATTTCTCCTCTTTTTCCTCAAGGGTGAATGTTTTTCCTTTCCATGATGCATTTCTTAACATTATTAATCTTTAAGATAACTTTTTGAAACGACCAATTTAAGGTAATTTCAAGTCTTAGAATAGAGTAAAAATACATCATTGAAAAATGCATCATTCAATTTTGTTCTTCCTTTATCATACTAACCCATGTTTGTTTATTTTGGAGAGAAGATGTGTAGGTAAAGAGACATGACTTGAACATGAAGTAGGGTGTATGATTTTTTATGAAAGAGGGATGTAGGGTTTTATGGTAGAGATAATGTATATGAAGTGAAGGGTTTGCACTCTTATAAATTAAGGTTTAATTAGTCTCCTAAACTAAGATTTTTTTCAAAATCAAATGGTATTAAAAATAATTTTCTAACTTACAGTACTCTCCTTGATTGAGTAGCTCCTTCAGTTGATGATGATCTTGAATAGTCTTGAACAGTGAGTCTTGATTAGTATAGGTATCTTTTTGAATAATGAGCTTGAATGAGTACATGCCCCTTCTGATGATGAACTTTGAACTTGATTGAATACAAGTCCCTTCTGATGATGAACTTTGAACTTGATTGAATATAAGTCCCTTCTGATGATGAACTTTGTATATAAGTCCATTCTGACAATTTTTTTTTATGTTGATTCTTAGGTCCCTTTGTATGTTTCTCATGTGATGCTACTCCTATTCAGGTCCCTTCTAACATATTTTGATGTTTGAATTTTCCAGTCCCTCTAAAGTAAAATTTGCAATTTTCACAAGTCCCAATCATTTTGAGTTGCTTCTATATCATGTTGAGTAGTTTATTGAGTTGTTCTACCATGTTGAGTTGCTCAATTTGTTTAAAACAAATGCACTTGTTTTATTTTGTCTTCCTCCTTGCTTATTTTGAGACTTGTCCTCAAGTCTGGAAATTGGAGGATATATTGTCAACCTATAACATAAAATGAATTAAAAACAAAGGAATTCATATAAGCCAAATGACTTGGTTTTCCAATATGGATTCAGATTTGTATTGTGCCAAAAATCTAGATTTTCACAGCCAAAAATTTTTAATATTTTTTTAATATTTTTCTCTTTTTATTATTAGTTTTTATCAATTTTTTTTATTCTGCAAGTAAGGAAGGCATATGACTATGCTTTTCCAAAACTTACATATCTTTTTTTGTTGATCGCTTCTTCATAAAATATTCCCTATTTATTTTTTTATTGTACACTTTCAATCTATGATCATTGACTAAAAATGATGTTGATGCTTCGTTTATGTTCTTAATTCTCACTGCTCCATTATCAAAGATTTCATCAATTTCATATGGGCCTAGCCAATGAGTGGTAAATTTTGCTTTGAAATCTTTTTATTTTGAATCAAATAGAAGCGCCCAGTATCCTATATGAAAAATATTTTTCGTAATAAATTTGTCATGCAATTTCATTATTTGCTGATGCACTAGTGATGTATGTTCTACAAATTCCTTTCTGATCTCATCTAGTTCACTTAGTTTCATAATTCTTTGTTTTTATGCTTCTGACAGGTCAAATCCCAGTTTGGCTGCAAGTATGTATGTATGGATTTGGAACTCTATTGGTAGAAAAAAAAAATCCATAGACAATCCGATGGGGGCTAAATCCAGTGGTATTCTTCCTTGTTATTCTATAAGCCCATAATGCTTCATTCAATTTCTCTTACCAATCCTTCCTATGCATCTTCACTGTCTTTGTCATGATTTTTTCTAAGACTTTGTCTACTGATTCCACTTGTCCATTTTCCTGTGGATGATATGGAGTTGATTTCCTGTGCTTGATTTGGTATTTATCTATAATATTTATGACAATATTTGAAGTGAATCGTGCTCCTCGGTCTATGAAATTATGCCCTGAAACTCCAAATCTTACAAATATATCTTTAAAAAGAAAAGGTACCACTTCAGTTTTTGTTGCCTTAGTCATTTCTTTTGTCTCCACCCATTTTTTTACATAGTCAGTGCATACTAGGATGTAATTATTAGCATTAGAGGATGGATTGATACGGCCCACAAAGTTAAGAGTCCATTATTCAAATGACTCTATCAGTATTTGTGGTTTCAATGGAATTTCATCAAAAACTACAAGTTTTCCTAACCTTTGGCAACTGTCACACTTATTAACATACGTATTTGAGTCTTTGAATATGGATGGCCAATAATAGCCTAGATTCAAGACCTTTTATGTTGTTATTTTTTATACAAAATGACCACCACATGGTTCATCATGACATGATTTTGAGATATCCAAAATTTAATCCTTTCTAACACATTTTCTAATTAACAGATAAGGTCTAGTATAGAAGAGGTCTTCGTTAACCCAACTATATCTAGCACTATGTCTAATTATTTTATTTTTCTGTTTTTTTGTAAAATGATAAGGTAATTTTCCAGATGATAAATAATTAGCGAGATCAGAAAACCATGGAGTTTTGAATGTTATAGCAAATAAAATTTCGTCCAGAAATTTATCAGAAATTGGAAAAATCTAACCAGAAAATTGAAGCCTTGACATGAAATATGCCACCTGATTTTCTTTTCTCGGTTGATCCAATACAATAATCTTGAATTCCTGCATTAATAACAATCATCTAGTAATCCTGCCATTAGTGATGGGTTTATTCATTAAATACTTAATGGTTTAATGATCAGTATTAATGAACACTTCATATCTTGTTATGTAATGTCTGAATTTATTTACTTCATGTACTACAACAAGCATTTCGTTTTCAGTAACAATGTAATTCAACACAGCTGGGGTTAAATTATTGTTAATGAAATAGATGGCATAGTGTATTTGGTTACCTTTTTGGCCTAATGATGCTCCAACTGCAGTATCTAATGCATATGTGGATATGTGAAATGGTAATGATCAATTTGGTCCTCTAAGAATTGGTGTCGTGGACAATTTTTGTTTTAGTTTCTCAAATGTGTTTTGGAAATCAGTATTCCTTTGAAACTCGATGTCCTTTGTAAGCAATTTAAATAAGGGAAAGGCCATTTTACTGAATTTTTCAATGAATCTTCGATAATAGCCTACATAACCCAGAAAAAATATTACTTCTTTTTTAGTTGTTTGTGGTAATAAGTTTACAATGATCTATATTTTTATTGGATCCACTTTTATTCCAGAATATGAAACATGGTGTGCCAACACTATCCCTTCAATTAACATCATAAATAATTTCTCATTGCTAAGAGATAGATTTGTTTCAATTCATATTTGTAAAAAAATTTCGAAATCGTCTAAACAATAATCAAATGTATTTCGATAAACAATGAAATCATCCATGTAAACTTCTACACATTCATGTATAAGATCAACAAATATGTCAAGGAAAGCTCTTTGAAAATAGTTGGTGCATTACATAATCCAAAAGGTAACACATTGTAAGAATATGTACCCTAAGGACAAGTAAATGTCGTTTTATCCTGATCCTCTAATGTTATCTTAATTTTATTATAACCGCTAAATCCATCAAGAAAAGAAAAGTACTTTTTCCCTGCTAATGAATCTAGGACTTGAACAATGCTAGTGGTAAATAATGCTTAAGTGTTTCTTTGTTTAGTTCCCTATATTCTACACATATTCTCCATTTTCCATTTTTCTTCGGAACCACAAGTAAGGGAGAAGCCCATTGATTGTCCGATATAGGGTAGATAAATCCTACCTGCAATAGTTTCTGCAATTCTTCTTTTACTATCTCTTTCATCATTGGATTCATTTTTCTTTGTGGTTGTCTTATAGGTTTGATATTTTCATCTCTGTAAATATGGTGAATGGATGTTTTTCGATGAATTGCATGTATATCTGTATAATCCCAAGCAAAAGTTTTTGAGTATTCTTTAATAGTGAAATTACTTGTTCTTCCTGTGATGATTGTAAATTATTACCAACATTAAGATTCATTCCGTCGATAATTTCAATTAATTTAATTTGTAATTGAGTTAAGAGGAAAAATAGCTTCAAATGATGTTTGCAATGAATTAATAGTGCATTTTTCCTGAAAACATTGTTCTAAGACCTGGCTTGCAACATTGTATTGCAATTATCCTAATTGCTTTGATATATTTGGTTCAAAAATAAAGAATTCCATTAAATCCTAATGATTTTCTTCCCTAAAATAAAAATCTTGATTGATTCATAAAATAGGTTGAATTTCTTCCATATAGTCATCAGACCATGATAGTAAATAAGGAGATTGAGCAGGAGGATAGATTTTTATGTGCTTTCTTTCATTTCCATGTGTTATGATCATATTTCCTTGTCAACATATAATAAATGCATCAGTTGTGGCTAACCATGGTATGCCAAGAATTAAGGGATGGCCTCCTAAGTTTGATTTTGGTTGTAAGACTAGGAAGTCTGCGGGATATTCTGAAGAATCCAAAGAAATATGATGCCTTCAATTATTCCTTCCTGTACTACTTTGGATCTATCTACTAGTTCCAAAAGTGTAGTTGTAGGTCGGATATTTGGCAGGTTTAAACATTTCAAGGTTTCTGTTGTCATGACATTGATAGCAACTCCTGAGTCAATTAGAGTTTTAGAAACTGAAAAATTGTTGATTGAAATTGTCACCATAGGTATCCCAGGATCAACGTATTTTTCAATTGTACTATTTGTTGACTTCAGGCTAGCTAATCTTCCAATTACATGGATTGTTGGTGGGGCTTTCTTTCTTTTTTCGGTTTTCTTTATACATAAATTCATTAACTAATTTTGTATAGATTGGGATATATTTTATTGCTTGCAATAAAAGAATTTTTACATAAGTATTCTTTAGTTCATATAAGATATCAAATTCAGGAAGTGTAATAAAATATTTTTTCTCAACAAATCTTTCAGGAAAAGGAGGTGTTTGAGTCATTATTGCCTTATCTTTTTTAATTTGATCCTCTTTTATTGCATGTTTGTTTTTGGATTTTTCAGAACTCCCTTTTTCTTATATTTGTTCTTCTATGATGACGAGACAATCTTTATGTAGTACTTTCCTAGACCCTAAATGAACATCTTGAACAGGAAGAATTGAATACGTAGGAAATGAAGTTCCTTCTTCTAAATTATAAATTGATTTGTAACTCGGATTTGCCACTAGTTGGGTTGGTAATTGAGTTGGTTTGGTTGGTGGTTGGTTAGATGGTAGCTGAAGCTATTATGGTTGGGTTAATTGTGGTGCAAGTAATGATGATGAATTTGGTTGTTTCGGTTGTTGAAATGGTTGATTTTGAAAGGATTGTTGAGGAAATGATTGATATGGATGTTGAGGATATGATTGAAATGATTGAGGATATTATTGTTGAGGAGGTTGGGCTCCATAGGCATACCCTCTCCAAACTTGAGAAGGTTGATTTTGAGTTTGTTGAGGAGGCCAAGCATGCCAAGGCATAGGAGCATTCCATGGATTTGGAACATGATTTTGATAGCCTTGAGGAAATTTTTGAGTAAAGTGTCGAGGAGGATTTTGAGGCATACTACAAATTGAGGTTGCCAAGGTCTTCTTGGTGCAAAATAATAGAGAGATTACATTCCTTGGTTTTCCACTATTTGATTTTCCTGCAATTCTTTTAGCTTTGGACAATTATCAGTTGTGTGATTTTGAGCGCAAATTCCAAAAACATGAATATTGGCATAAGGACATTCTCTTAAAGGATGCTTCTTCCTACATTTGGGACAAAAAATTGATAATAATTGATCTTGTTCTTCTTGTTTCTTTCGTTTTTTAAGTACATCAACTTGTGTCCTAAAGTGATTAAGATATCAGTTTTGAAATCTTCAAATAAGTTTCCTAGCTCAGCTCTTGTAATACTTCATGTTGTTGACTTAGTAACTTTGGAATTTGCATCTCTCTTCTTAGTTTTTGATCTTCCTCTTGAATATTTTTGACACAATTCAACAATCTCATCAAATGATAGATAAGAAATAACCCCTTTACCCATAACATGAAGGATATAAATATATTAATCTCAGATACCATTTAAAAATATTGTTCAAATAGTATCTGGACTTAAAGAATGATATTTAGATTTTTGTAAGTTGTAGAGAAATATTTCCAAGTATTCCTCTAAAATTTCATCTTCTTGTTGTGTCATTCTAAAAATGTAATCTTTTGAATCCCTAGGCCTACAATATGCTTGATATTTCTTGATAAATTTTTTTGTCATGTCTTCTCAACTAGTAATAGTGTGTTCACCTAATCCCATAAACCACTTTAATGCAGATTCTTTAAGAGTTGCAGGAGAAGGACAAAGTTTATGTGTATCATCATTATACCCATAATTTCGACATAAGATATCAAATTCAAATAAGAACGAATCAGGATCTTCAGAAGACATACACTAAAAGTTTGGAAAAATTGAAAGTGGAACGTTTTTCATTTTTACTTCTTTTCCCAATATTGCTCTACTATCAAAGATTGAGAATCCAAAAGTTATTTCTTGGTCATTGTCTCCTCTCTCATTTTCCCTTATTTTATTCCTAGAATGGTGGATCCTTTTCCTTCTTCTGTCATTTATTTCTCAACTTTTTCAAGTTTTTCAATTGATATTTGAGCTTTTATATCCTCAAAATTTTCAAGCGCTTCAGTTGATTTTTGAGTTTTTATATCCTCATTTTTTTCAATTTTTTCAAGAACTGGTTGATCACTTGGTTTTTTTATATGTTTTCCTATAGAAGGTGGTTCTTCC
Source organism: Pinus albicaulis (assembly GCA_034641835.2). Lineage (NCBI taxonomy): Eukaryota > Viridiplantae > Streptophyta > Pinopsida > Pinales > Pinaceae > Pinus > Pinus albicaulis. The sequence continues at coordinate 379,599,479 of CM076575.1, forward strand.
TGTGTTTTTTTTCTCCTTACCTGATAAGCTAAAAAAGTTTGTCTTTCAACCAAAGTTAACCTTTGTCCTGAACGTTTTTTTTCCTCTAGATCCTCTAAAGTTGGTTTCCTAGCAAATGGTGTTAGTTCGAACATGGATGGTCCTGCTCCCACCAATGGTTTAATGTTTGGGGGTTCTGTTTCATATATCTACCCTTATCGTCTCTTTGTCTATGCATAAATAACCATAATGAAAAGAAATCCTACAATTTTTTTTTAAGTTTTTAAATTTTTTTTTGTCAACAAGCTTCCTATTTAACTATATCTAAGTGTGCTTCCCCGACAACAATGCCAAAAATTTTGGTCTAATTTATTGTGTTAAATTAGAGCATCTATTTTAATTATCAATCCGGGTTGCTAAACTTAGAAGCACACCAAGGTATATGGATCTTAGATTAAGCTAATGTAGGAATTTGTTGATTATGTGAGGATAGTTAAAATTCATATTACAAATATAACTTATTTCTAAAAAGAAAACACTAAAATTCTGATCTAGAAGCAAGAGTGCAATGAATATTTGTGGATGATAACCAACAAGAAAGAGGCCCTAAATTATATGCCTTGGTTTTCCTTCCTCATTATCCCTATTCTAGAAAGATTAATTCCACCATAAAATATAGCATAATCAAATTAAGAAAGTAGTAAATGCATAAACACAATTTCCAATTCATTGTTCAATTCATAAGGAAGAGGATCTAACTTATATGCCTTAGTTGTCCTCCCCTACTTAAACCAATTACTGAAAGGAAATCATTTCAGAAACATAAGTAACGATGGCATATAATGAATCTACTCATAAAAGTATTTTCAAGAAAAGCAAATGCTTAACAATCTAATATCTTCACAATTATGCACAAAAATACATTGTAGTGCACTTAGCTTGGAATGGGGGCCCTCCACCCTTTGTTTAGCACACTTGAAGGTTATCAACTATTTTAGATCAACAATCACATCCCACAGCACGAACGATAAGAAGTAGAAGGAAAGTTCTTCAATTTATATTCATAAATAGAGAAGTCTCAATAGTCATAATACATGTTCATAAGTGTTGAATGATTGTGCTTAAATAAGCCAAAAATATAAAAAACTTAGCAAAAATAGCTATAACAGTCTATAAGAGTCCTAATCCATCTAATAAAGTCGAACCCATCCTTTTGGTTGCACAAAATAAGGTAAAATCCCACAAAATCACAAAACTGCCCTTTTAGCTATGGAATTCGAGGTGACTGGTCAAGTTTGACGAGCGTTGACTAGGCATGTTCGGACTCACTTGGACTGTGCCAATAGGAGCCTGTCCATCCTTGGTTCCCAAGCTTCTCGAATATATCTTCAGTTTCCACCCAGGTGTCATGCACATATGACTTCAAAGGAGCCATTATGGGAGATTCTGTTCTAGTCAAAATAATTTTTAATACCATTTTTTAACTAAAAATTCTAAAATTTAAAAGGCATAATTATTTTACCTTAAAGTGCAATAAGAGGCAAAAATATGGGAAAATGACCTTGGTATAATAGAAAATGATGATGGATAGATGAAAAAATTTATGTGGAAAAAAAACGAAAATGAAGGGAAAATGGAAAGCCAGCACCAACAAAAATCTATAAATTAAGGTTGTAAAAGTTTGTAACTTACAATAAACACAACTTTTGATTAGAAAATCAACAATGATACTAAAAAAAGGAATATAATTTCATAATTGGGATCATAATTTCAAATATGAGAGATATAATGAAAATTGTGATCAATTTACATTTTTATCCTCAAACTTGACCTTGGACAATATATTTTCTAGTTATTTCAAAAGTGTTATACAATCTAGATTTTTATTTTTTTTGGAAAAATTAATCCACATTTAAATAACACAATAAAATTTCAGATTATATCAATAAACAATTTACCAATTTAAAAATGGTTACTTAAAGAAGTGTTCCACTAATATTTATTGTATTCAGCATTTGCCAATTTACTTATTATTCACTCACTAGCTCAAAAACAATATGACCCTAAATGTTGTGAAATGGTATATTGAATTATTTAGAGCATGCATAATTGGATAATAATATCATATTATTCACCGGCTAAAAACAGTATATCGTAAATGTTGCGAAGGGGGATATTGAGTTATCTAGAACATGCATAATTAGCTAATGATCATAATGCATAATTGGATAATAATATCATATTAATCGCCGGCTAAAAACAATATATCGTAAATGTTGCGAAAGGGGATATTGAGTTATCTAGAACATGCATAATTAGCTAATAATCCTATTGCGTTCCTTTGCGTCATTACTAGCAAGATATTGAGTTATCTAGCTAACACATTTTGGGTTAAAAATAGATTTATTTTAAGTATAGATTGCAGAAAATTACTTTTATCACAGATTGCAGAAAATTAAGCTTGCCTCCAAGTCATGGGAACGAAAAAAGAAATTGAAACTAAGGGCCGAGTATATGGAAATCCAAGTGCAGATGGAGGCTGTTATTTCTTCTTTTCTTACAAGCTATCTGGACGAGCACACACTAGATAATCTTAAAAGGTTGGGGGAAAGGAAAAGAGAAATACTGCAGATTGAGGAGATCACTTGGCGTTTGAAGAGCAGAATCACATGGCTGACGGAGGGGGATCATAACACAAAATTTTTCCATAGTTGTGCAAATGAGCGGAAAAATAGAAACGCCATTTGGCGCATTAAAAGGGCGGATGACTCTTTCGCTTATACAAGCCATGACATCCAAAAAGAGGCACTTGCATATTTCACATCTTTCTACACTATGCAGGCCGGGATTAGCAAAGACAATCAGGTATGGTTGCTGGAACATGTCAATCGTTTCTTTGATGCTGATGCTATTTCTTCTTTGGATAGTGCTATTACAGGGAATGAAGTTTTAAAGGTTCTGAAATCCTTCTCCAAGGATAAATGCCCGGGACCTGATGGGTGGCCCGCGGAATTCTTCATCCACTTTTTTGATTTTATGGGCGAGGAATTGATAATGGTAGTAGAACACATTCGGTTTCAGGGTGTCATGGCGGCCAATCTCAACTCTACTTTCATTGCTCTAATTCCAAAGGCGGCTGATCCCCAAACTTTTGCAGACTTCAGGCCGATTTCCCTATGTAATGTTCTATATAAGATTACGTCAAAGATTATTGCTGAGCGTTTAAAAGGAACTTTGTCGACCTACATCTCAAACGAACAATATGGCTTCCTAAAAGGCTGATCTATACATGATGCCACGGCAATTGCACAAGAAGTGTTACATTCCATTCACACGGAGAAGTGAGAAGCTATTATGATGAAGGTGGATCTTCATAAAGCCTACAACTCAATTGACTGGTCTGATATCAGAATGGTGCTCATGAAGATTGGTCTTCCAATCAGAATCATAAGATGGATTATGTCGTGTATTTCCACTGTCCGTTATGCTGTTATTATCAACGGGGTTCCTACTCATTTTTTCGCTGCCGGACGTGGTCTTCGACAAGGCTGTGCATTGTCCCCGTTAATCTTCATTTTAATTATGGATAGTTTCAGCTGTATTATGCACATGGCGGTGCAGCGGGGATATACAAAGGGTTTCTCTTTCTCCAATTCGGTCACATGCTCACACTCTTTGTTTTTTGATGATTTATTGTTATTTGGCTACCTGAATCGGAACCATTGGTTCTACATACATCTGATGTTCATACGTTTTGAATCTGGTACTGGTCTGGCCATCAACAAAAACAAATCATTCATCATATATGAATTTGGTGACCAGGAGGAGATTGCTTTCATTGCAGATTTTATGGGGGTTGATTTTAGAGAGGCTTCGGGTGGTTTTACATATCTGGGTTTCAAAATTAAACCATGTGGGTACAAGATACAGGATTGGATATGGCTGATTGACAAATTTAGAAGAAGGATTTTCAGATGGACACATAGATGGTTGTCCATTGGGGGCAGGCTTATTATGATCCAAGCGGTGCTCTCTCAGTTGATGGTTTATTGGGGACACTTATATTATTTGTTGGATAGTATTATTAGAATGATCAACCGCATTATTGCACAGTTTCTGTGGGGTGATTCCGACCTGTCACACAAAATACACCTCTGCAAACTCGATCGCCTTTGCAGACCAAAGGAACACGACGGCTGGGGCATTCTCAACACAAGGATTTTCAATAAGGCGTTGCTCATAAAGTCTTTCTGTAGGGCTATACATGGAAATGGCATATGGTATGCGATCATTAAGTGTAAATACATCGAGGGTGACATCCTACATCAACTCTTATGTATGCAATTCTCTCACCCCCGATATATTTCGGCCATCTGGTGCAGCTTCAAGAAGGTTATGATCCATGTGGCGGATAGATTGGCGTGGCTTTTTCGGGATGGAGGACGCATTCCATTGACCTTTAAAAAGATAATTGGTTTTCCCCCACTTGCTAGCCCTTCTCCGAATCTCATTCACAGGTTTACGCACTGGGGGATCGTATATCTCACTCACACTATTCGTGTTTGGACCTATGGCGTTTCAGAATTTAAAACTGCTCTCCAACTGGGTCTGTTGGAACCGGAGGCTACTGAATGGGAGATGCCGCGGGATTCTTTTCATGCCGCTGGTTTCTGTTGGGATATAGGGGGTGATGCCATTGTATGGGATGGACCTACGAATGGGGGTGCTCTTATTGTCAAAGAGATCTATAGAGGTCTAAATATTGTTTCTTATCAGGGACAGATTTCTACGACTTTCCAATCATTCCGGCGGAGGAAAATGCCGACAAATATTGTTCTCTTTGGATGGCTGGTCTGGAAAGGCAAGATCCTCACAGGGGAAAACTTGACCAAGAGAGGTTTCTGTGGTCCATATAGATGTCTAATATGTTGTGCGGATTTCGAGTCTATTTCACATTTGTTTTTTAGATGCCCAATTATAGTGAATTTGTGGCGGCTCTTCTCTGACCATTTCATGGGCCCTGCGTGGCTTCTAGATGATTTCATGTCCGTTGCTTTGGAATGGGACAAGCTGCGGGGAAAATACAGATCTTTGCCTTTTTTCTTCATATGGGAGGTATGGCTGGGGAGAAATAAATTGATATTTGACAATGTACCTTTCCAGCCTCCTCGAATTTTCTCTGCAATTTTGAAATGGATGGATGATCACCCCTCATCTATCCTGACAATATCAGATTGCTCCATTCGCATTCGACCACATGAGATGGCTATCCCGGCTATTTATTTTGATGGTGCTTGCGTGGATGATGTTATGGGGTGTGGAGCTTGGATTAAATTATCACAGAGGGAGAGGATCCATATATACAGGAATGGTGGACAAGGCTCCAATAACAAAGCGGAGATCATTGCTCTATGGGGGGGTCTTCAGTTCGCTGCCAACTTACAACTACAGGATGTTCATGTATATGGGGACTCACAGGTTGTTATTGGATGGGTTAGTAATACCATGGCTATGATGTGTTTAGATTTACAGGGATGGGTGCACAAAGCTCGGAGATTATGGTCCTTGCTCAATAAGCCTCCCATCATCCACATCTACCGGGATAACAACACCAGGGCTGATGGACTATCTAAAAAAGGTTTAAATTCTGATTTTGGGCTTATGCAGGTGCACCTTTTCAGAGATGGACTTCCTTTTTGGCATACTACCATACCGATTCCATAGAGGTGACTAGGCAGCAATGGTTTTTTGGTTTCTCGGGGGACTATGTCTCCAAATTTTGGATGACAGGCGAGTCCTCTTCACTACAAGATTTCAAACGGGCCCGTTTCATCTTTCCAGCATTCCTGATCGTTTTTTGGTATGACAATTACATGACCGGGGGATTTCTGCTCACATTTTATCTTTACCTCCTTATCAAGCGAGCAGGGATTGCATAACTACAAACGAGCCTGGGTTAATACTACAAGCGAGCCTGGTACAACACTACAAGCGAGCCTGTGTCAAAACATTAAGCATGCCGGTTAGTTTATTTACAAGCGAGCCTGATCATATATTTATCAAGCATGGTTAAACATGACAAGCGAGCCTGCTTCTATATAATCAAGCGAGACATACTTTATTGCAAGCGAGCCGGACATATCAACACAAGCGAGCCTGTTTATCTCTTTTTTGTGACAGATTATATGGCATTATTTGCTTTATGTGCACAAATCATTTTCCCACAAATATGCCTTTTTCTGCGAATCTCAGTTTCTGCCCTTCATAATTTGTTATAGATTAACATCTTATCATTAACAGGACAGAACAGGGTTGGACCGGAATCTCCTCTCGTTTATGGATACATTTTCTTCTCATATCTTTACGGTCATCTACAGTTTTTGATTTGTCATATCTTCTGTTTTTTTCAATTTTTTCTTTCATGAATCCATTATGCTCTGTCTTTTATGCTCGCATCTTAAGGCAAGTTCATATGTATGGGAAGGATCATATCCTAATATGAGGTGGCCATCCTTTCAATTACTGCTCTTTCACTCTATAAGGAGCAATTTCAACTGGCCAATCTATGTTGCTTTTCTCGCTGTGCTCTTACAGCTTGAGAATTATTAGACAATGTACTGCTTATATATGATATAAACAGCGTTTTTTTCTTCTGAAAAAAAAAAATAAGAATCAAAATTTCTTTACTTGCAATGTTTTTAAATTTTTCACATGCCAATTTTTTTAGAGTGTAAAATACAATGTGTTATTTTTCATTGTTTGAATTGTATTTTTAAATGTTAAATAAAGTATATATATGACCAAATAAACATTTTAACCCTAAAAATTAATTTTGAAACACATCCCTCTCATATTAGGTTGTAGAATGAACCTCTCGGCTCAAAAATAATAATGCAATTGTTTATTCATGTACTTACATTAGTAAATTAGTAAATTTAAGAAAAATACAAATAATAAGTAATTATATGGTTACACCTAATGAAATGATATTTGCCTTTAGGAATATTATGAGATACATATTTCTTAATTTGTGTGAGATTTAGTGTCTATTAATTTTTAATATATTTTTTTACCATAAATATTTAAGTGGCAAATCATTTTTCTATTCGACATTAAGACTGTCCAATGTTCAAATTTTTTGAGTGGCTCTAATGTTTAAGAACATGTGTTTCTTAGAGTAGGAGTAGAGTATATACAACCCCATAAACTTTAGTAATTAAACACATAAATTTCAGTGCTCAAATATTTATATTTATGTTGCTGGGTCCTTTATATTTAATGTCTACCTTAAATGTAACCTTAAAAACAAATGATTATTATTATTACTACACCTAAATTCTTTGAGTTGGTTTAATGTCTAACTTAAATGTAACCTTGAAAAGATATGAATTATTATTTCTACACTTAAATTCTTTGAGTGAGTTTAATGTTTAAGAACATGTATTTCTTAAAAAAGTAAGAGTAAAATATATACAGCCCCTAAACTTTAATAATTAAACATCTTAGTAAACTTCAATAATCAAATAATTATGTTGGAAGATCCTTATGTCACAAACAAAAATCTTACATACCAATTTAATTCCTAGCTTAAATGTAAGCTTAAAAGTAAATGATTATTATTATTACACACCTAAATTCCAGAGGCACTTTATATAAATATATGAATATGTTTTTGAGAAGTTTATGTTGAGCCTTTTAAAATAGATTGTGGATTCCCAAAATATTTGAGAGACATGACCAAGGTCAAATATTTAGGTATCCAAAAAAACATGGTTAGGATATTTCATCATATCTATGAGATTTTGAAATATTCCAAAAATCCTAAAATATTTCAAGAATCTACCTAACGAGTTTAAATTTAGACAGTGTAAACGGCCGCCAGCTTGAATCAAATTCGTTCCATCTTTTTGCTGGTAAACTGCCCATACGCAAATAGCAGTCAGAAGCACTCCCGATCTTAGTGTCTCTGTTTTCAGAAGCGTTCTGGACAGTCGTAATGTTAAAACGAAGTGGCCTCCATTGTCAGAGGAAATTTTCAAAAAGAGGTCCACTTATTAAAGTACACATATAGACTGGTGTATTAAAATATATTACGTGGAAATTGGATAAGCAACGGAAACTACACTGTAGATTAAAAGCCAAAAGCCATTATTAATTCGTAGATTAAGAGCCAAATGTCATTAATAGTTCGCTGCCCGCCTTTTCACAGAAAAACGCAACACGGATATGGAGAAGCTGATTAGAAACCTGCCTGATGTCGATTAAATCACTTGACATTAACATCGTCGTGTGAGGTGAATGGTATACTAGATTTACTTCAAGTATTGATCTAATCTTAGTCGAGAAAAGATCAAATTGAAATGTAATATATTATTTTTTATTGTTTAAATTATTTAAATTATAAAAATTTATAAAATTTGGTTTGAATTATTAATGAAATTTGGTTTTTTTTCATTTTGTCGTTATCATATTTTCACTATAAATTATATTAAATGGTTTAAAATATCTATTAAATCTTAATGATCCTAATGATGTGATTAATGTAAAAAATATTTATCTACATTATAAATCACAAAAATCTTAAATTTAACAAATAAAACTTATTTATTTTTATTTTTATTTCACTTCATATTAAACCATAAAATAAACTTCTCAACACAATAAAATTATAAATACAACACACAAATACACATAAATCTAACCATGCACCAAAATAGCCAGCTCCCCGATCCTTAATAAAACTAAGGAAACATGTATATCATTTTCTATATTAAAACAAAACAAATAACAAAGCGTGAGGCATGCCCACAGCGAAGTCCTGTCATCTCTTTTATCTGTGTGAAGTTTGAACCCAACCAATTCTCCTGTTCAATCCCTCCCTTTCACAGTGTTTCTGAAATTTGTACAAATCACATGCCTAACGCCTCACCCAAAACAGTATAACAAGAAACTCCTACCAGGTTAGCAAGCAAATTGCAAGATCTCCTTTGTTGCAGATCTCTCTTTATACTTCCAAAGCACTGTAAGAACCGGCTACAGGCCTCGCCAGGAAGGTGGGATTCTCTTGTCCAGCCATTATTACAACCACTTTCTCTTCTTCAATATCTTCACCTGACATTATCTCATTGTGCACACCCGACTCAGCAGAAACGTTAAGAGCTTGCCCATTATCAGGAGAATCAGTGGCTTTCCAGTTAGAGCAAGCTAATACGAGTAAGATAAAGGCAACTATGACCAACATGGCAACTAATCCGCCGAACAGAAGAGGGACAGGCCAACGCCATTGAGCGTGGTAGGCAGTGACAGTGACGTTACTGCTGTTATTGATCATGGACTTAGATTGGCCAGACATGTAATGGGTCTCAACAGAATCAATGGCAGCTTACTCAGAACTTATATGGCTTGAACTTAGAAGCAATTACATTCAAGAAAACACAGAACAGCAAACTACCCAAGGTTGGATTTGCCTCTGATGTAATGCAATGCTGAATATATAGCAAACCCTAGCTGATTTTGTTAAAGGGGTCCAGACTTTTTCCTCACTAATTAGGATTACTTACAGAGGCAATTACAGAGCTTATCTGAAAATTATCTCATCCTATTCCACGTTATCCATAGGTCATACATTTTGGGTCGAAGTCGATTATATTTGAGACGAGACAGAGGCATGACAGGCTTTTATGCTGGTAGAATATAGGGTCATATCTCTACCTATCCAGTCATTAAAAAAATTTAAATTATAGATAGGGAGTATGGTTGGAATTTCAAAATTGATTTATTTTATCAAATTGGATGAATTTCATATCTTTCTGACTTGTTCTCATTTTTTAATTTTTTTTTCACTATATTTGACTCTCAAATCAGCCAATTTGCCCATCAAAATCAAATTCCATCCATGATAGGGAGCATAAAATAAGCGTTGAAGGAATGTTTTTGTGTCTGAGCCAAAGATCTTATTCCAAAATATCTAGTTGTCTTTCATTTACCATCATTCCCATCTAGCAAGTACGCTGCAATGTGGTTGTCTACTCAATGTTCCAACACTTTGACAATAATTGCGCACTCCTAGGTCCGTGATGTCGAAATGTCCGGGTATAGTGGCTCTGTATCAGGCAGTGGGGTCATATCAGCTACAAATCCTCCCCAGCTAATCTCAGTTGGGCCTTTAGAGCAAATTAAATGGAAAGAATACTGAAGGTTCATGTTTTTGCGCTTTCATTGATCATATAACTTAGTCGAGGAGGATAACTTTTTTTCAGGGATATGGCATATTCTTACTAAAGGTCAAAGTCTATCTTTAAATTTATTTGTGAGATCATGAAGATTTCTGAGTTATTACATTATTGTTTGGTGGATTCTTCCTTTTCCTTTCAGGCTACAGACAAAATTTATGAGATGAACAGTCTGACCAACCACATCACATCAATGGTTGGTGGATACTTCTTTTTCCATCATAGCCTTTTTATGCACACCTCTTTGACTGTTAGTTTTAAAGATGTAAACCAATTTTCCAGCAACTTCAACTAATAAAAAAGGGTTTGACACTTAACACATGTTTATTTGTCTCATGAATTGTGAGCTTACAGTTCAGGTCAAGTGAGATGAAATTCGATATTATATTAATAATCTTAATTAAAAAAAGTAATATTGAAAATTTGAAATAAACCGTGCTTCTTTATTTGAGATTCCAATACTTTTTCATGAGAGGAAAAACCAATTAATTTTCATTAATAGAAAAAAGTTTACATAAATTTTCATTTATATAACTCCATTGCCCAATACCAAACCAAACATATCTTATATTTTTAATTGTTGTTATAATAATTGATTTTATATATACCATGGGATCCCCTCACATATATTAGGTTGTGCCTACAACAATGTATCAATAGTTATACAAAAATTGGGCATAAACATGTAATAAGATATATTTTTTGGTTGTAGGTGAAGAACGGATTTGGATTATATTTGGATGCATCATTAACAATAATGTTCTGCTCATAATATAGGTAGGAGAAAATACAATGCAACCAATTAATGAGCTTGTTGTGTCCAAAAGTAGATTGACCCAATACCCCATCAATGACCACCCTTGAATCTCAATATACTACCAATTTGTCATTGATATAGAGCCTTTTTGCACAAAATAGAACCCCCTGTAGAGCAATGACCTCTACGCGAATGTCGGTACCATGTCCACAATGCCACATAAAATGATAATAGAGCACTGTGTTGATATGTATAAGCCCCACATACACAAGTCCTATTGTTTGCCGCCGCATCAAAAAATAGACATGGAACCTATCCCAAATGTTGTTGAGATGTATGCATCTCCCATGTTTCTGGAATGTCATTGGGTCATAATCATTAAAGTAAGGATCAATGGAATAACAAGATTGTTGTATATCCAAACAAGTTCCCTTAAAGATACACACATTTCTATTGCGCCAGATGCCCCAAAATATGAATAATAGAAGTGTACACCACTCCTTGTAATATGAATAATAGAAGGGTACACCACTCCTTGTATTCCATGAACTGATCCTACATGCAAGCAGAAATAGAAACAATGTTCCATGTTGCCTTCAAATTGAGGATCTCCAGAACACCAGACCATATGGATATAGCAAGTGGAAATTGAAGAAAGAGATGTACCACCTCTTCACCTATTGAGGCGCACATGATACACCTCCCAGGACCAAAAAAATTAAATTATAACACTTTTCAATAGGTTGGGATCATTATATTCATCTCGTTTTTTTTTGTTAGTCTCTTAGAAAAGTTGTAGTTTGAATCTTCTACATTTTGGTCTTTTTCAGTATGTTTTTCATCAATTTTATCACAAATTTGGAAAATATTTGTTGGAATCATAAGTTTGAGTTATGGAATCTGCATAATCCAAGTGCTCTAAAAAAGTAAAAAAAAATAAAAAAATACAAAGTCCATGATTTCACCCAAAAAAGTATTACTAAATTCCACTGAAAAAATCAAAAGTTTGAGGAGTTAGAATGCACCCTTAGAAAAGAGGAAGAAAGGAAGCAATATTATATGTCTAATTCTTAATATTGAAAATTTGATATTAAGTATCACTTTGGGGTGAGATTGGGTTCTTTGGGTGTCTTTTTGTGCATTTAAATCTAATCTTCTTCATCTTCAACACATATTCCTAGTTTTGTGTTTCTTATTTTTGACAAATCTCTTTGTAAAATTATGTTTACTTAGCTAATACTAACTTTTTTCTTAAAGAACCTGTGTTAATCATTATGACACTTTTTCCTTTTTATGCATTGATATTATCCTCTTTAGTGTCAACACTTATAGTTCTCTTATTATTATGATGACAACCTCTTTTGCTTCCTTGTTCATATGCCCTTTTTATAATGATATGTTGCTTGCAACATTGTTTTTGGCTTGATTGGAGTACTCTTGTTAACCTTCGACACTTACCTACAACTTCATTATATTACTCGTAGCTTCTAGTCTATGGGGACTATTCTTTAGCATATTTATGGGTTCCATCATTCTTGGTTGGTTATAGTTATGCTTCTTGTTAGGGTTTTTATATGTTGTTTAATTCCCTAAATTTATAATTTTCAACCGAAGTTCGTAATATTTGGGTTACAAGGCATTACAATTCATATCTAAAATTATCCTATGCTCACTTCGTACGAAATTAAGTACAAAATAACCAAACTCTGTTCCTAATTTAAGCTTGTAAAACTGAAGTTTTCTCAAGTGAAGAAACCTATTACACTCCTCAATTTCACACACAATCCAAATTGCTAATTTATCCTCATTTTTTGTGCAACTAGTTAAAGATTCTTCCAAAAATAAATTCAACAGCCATCATAAACCATGTTCACAATATTATTTAACAATTCGTTCTATTCATAAATCTCTACACGAAACTAACCCTAGGGTGCTAGAAATCAAAAAGTAAATTCAACAATGCTCTTAAACTTTCAAAATCATTCACACAACTTCCTATTTTAACAAATCCATTCGAAATTAACTGAACAATTGAGAAAATAACACACGGATTTCTAATTCAAAATTGCATGAATAATTAAATAAATAACACACAATTTTTCTAATTAACTGAGCAATTAAGTATATGACACACAACTTCTAATTAGATAAATCTAATTCAAAATTAACTACGAGATCAAACATGAATGACACATTGTTTCATCAAATGATTAAGGCATTGTTTCTTAATCAATCATCTCAAAGGTTTAAACAATGATGAAGACCAAATACAAGGATTTCTTGTCAAAAATATAGATCCACAAATGATCAAGTTATTTCATTTAGATCAAAGGATTCAATTTAACACTGTAAGAACTCGTTCCTCAGAAATCCATTCTAAGTTGAAGCATACTTCTTCAAACTTAACTAAACTCGAGATAAACAAAAATAAATTGATGTATTTAGATAATATTCGTGGAAATGATTTACAGAATCGCATGACTCAAACAAGCATCTAACCATCTATCATAACCTTACGACTCTAAGTAATTTTTTTTTGGAAATTACCAACGAAAGGAAACAAATACTTAATTAAAGTTTTGCTAAAACAAATTCAAAACACACCTTCTACCTAACCAAAGTTGTTACAGAACTTGGCTGAGGTCTGTGGTGGGCTCTTACCACGACCTGAGACAAGCTTAACTTAACTCAATCACTAACAGATTAATAAGACATAAATCCAGAAATATAAAAGTCGAGAACGATTATATACTAGAACCTTCAATAAAACATAAGTCCAAGCATTTCAAACTTAAAAAAAAAAACATAGTCAAATGGTGTTTCGGTCACAATCTCCTCGTCATTGGTTCATTCTGTGTAACCTCTCATACTAATGTTGGGCCTTCTTAAAGAATTTTGGCCTGAAGATAGTTACAACAAAATAACCTATAAAATCAAATACATATGTGATCTGGGTTGATTTGAGCTAAGAGAAATTCCTAGGATCACTTCATCCACATCATATCTTCATTTTTCCTTCTGTGACATTATCTTTAGGTTGAGGAAGTTAACACCACACTCATAAAAAAGTGAAACTATCTTCAGCATGCTGGAAATTGACTAGTACCAAACCTAGACTAGAGTACTGAACTAAGTATTGAATGGTTGCTTGATATATTTTTTGAACTGGATGTTGGGTCACTGATGACCTATAAACGTGCTCAATTTCTATCCCTATATTTAAGAATCCTATTGATCAATCAGTCAGTCAGTGATTCAAGAAATATAAATTCGTTTAACATCTAATTAAAATAACCAAAGATATGTAAAAACAACCTTTATTAGTGATTCTTACCTCCATTATAAAAAAATATAGTTTAGCCAATATAGAGTGATTTCAAGGTGTCAAGAAGGGTAAAATAGAATAGGTTATAGTGAAAATAGTAGGACAAAGTGTGAAAAAGAATAACAATAGTAGGTCCCAACATCCCCCCATGCTAGAGGGAATGAATGTTCTCATGCAGTTATCCCCCTCAAAATTGACCAGTCATCAAAATTGGGCTATCCTTGCCTTTAGATTCCCACCACAATGACTAGAAATTCTAAACCATTGTTTTTATGCATTGGCTGTCATGGAAACATCTGGGATCCTTCATGAACACTAAGTATTTTTATGGGCTTAAGTTGCCTCACCTTCCAATTAAGGAGTTGCTTATTCTTAAAGAATAGTGCATTGTTCATGGATACCAGAGTTTGATTCTCGTTTTGATACATCTCATTTTCCTTCCAAACATGGCGAAACAACGTTTTTTACTTATGATACCTCTTTCTAAGTTTCACATTTTTGTTATGTATCTTGTTTACTTGTAGATTCTATTCTTCTTCACTGTGAGGCAAGGTATCCTCAGTAGGCAGGGTTTTCTTCCGTGAACTTCTCCCTATTTGATTTGACCTTTTGTGCATTTGGGTTATCATAGTTTTAGCTATTTTTTTCCACATTTATGGTTCCCTTTCCGATTGATCATGCTATGGAGAATTATTTAAAAGATCCTTGAAATTTTCAACCAAGTCGTCTTCCTCAACATAAAAATTTTCCACTTTTTGTGTTTCTTCGAATACCCTAGAAGGGATTTCACTTCCGGTTCTAGAGAAGATAAAAAAATGATGGGTTTGAGTGTTTGAGTACCGAAAGGTGGATATTTTTGTATAGTCATACTCTTGGTGTATTGTCGACCCTGTGGCGTGATCAAAATTTTAGATCTTTTGGGGTTTCTTGTGGTGGTGAAGTTGGTGATGGTGTTGCTTCCTCCTTTTCTCAGAAGAGTTTCCTCTTCCCTTTCTTAGGAGCCATTTTTTTCTTTTTCAAGTCGTTATTTTGTTGGCGAGGAACTGGCTTCATAACGTCCACCCGAGGTTTCTTTTGCTTACTCTGTTGGGGCTCTTTGGATGCTACATCCTTGTTTACATGTTCCTTCTTCTGCTCACTATATTCTTTACGTTTCTTTCCCTTTGAGGTTAAGGATACTTTCTTTATAGAAGATCTAGGGTTTGGAAATTTAGGCTTCTCCAGGGGATTCACCAAACTACCCTCCGCTTTTGTTGAGATAGGGTTTCCATCAGGGCCCTATTCTTGTTTGGAAACATGGTTGGGAGGAGCCTTGATCCCTTGACCCGGTTTCGTTGAATAGGGGCTAATACTCGGTTGGAAATATTTGATTTGATTTTTCTGATCCCCAGGAAAAATTTCAGTCAAAAACTCTCCCCGTTTCTTTTTTCATTGGCCCAATTCATTAAAAACTATAATTTTAATAAGACTATGATGGAATAGGTTAGTTCCAACATTTTTAGTAGTATATTAAATGCCTCGAGCAACTTTGTACAAACTTTGATTAATGAAAAATGGAAAATTAACCTCATGCATATCCGTGAAATGTAGGAGGAGCTTAATGTGATAAAGAAATACAGTCATATATCTTCCCTCACAGGTGAAGAACCTTTGCAGTGCAGTGATACGTGGCCACCACTCCTCTTCTATACAACTTCTTAGAACTCCTTTCAACCAATTAATATTTTTTTATGCGGGATTAAGAAATTTGGCACAATCATCCCATTTGAGAAAACCTCCTTTGAAGTACCTTTCATCAGTCAAAGACGACCCTGTTGCCTTACTTATCAACCTTTTTGTAACATTAATCCTCAAATTCCTGACCTATGCTACTTTTCCGTCGAAGCTTTGTGCGAACGCCATGGAAAACTTGTTATTATAACCTTGAAACTTGTTGAGGAAGTCTATCCACCCTTTCTCCTAAAATTTCCCTTTACATACTACATATTCTAGGCCAACAAGTAATTGGGAAAAGGTAGGTTCATGTCGGTCGCCCCCCATGCTGACGATGAAACAATGTCAAAGGCGAGGAGGAATATGTAGGGGTTCACAGGTTAATTAACCAATGGATTAACAATACTATCAAGACAAGAAATTCCTTGTTTTTAGGGGTTTAAAATAGGCTCAAGTTGATTAGAAAGATAAAATATGTATTTCTTAATTATGTTATGGATTTGTCACTTGCAATGATGGAATATGTACTAGATTCATCACGAAAAATAAGGACTGAAACGAGTGATTGGATAGGATGGTTTGGCATAAAATGGATTGCGATATTATATGGAAAGGACATGCATATAATTAAAATTAATGGAGGTATATCACAAGTAAGTTCTATTATTCACATTCCATGAATTAATCTAAGTAAATTAAAATCAATCATACCTTGATTAACTATATAATGATATCCAGGAGTTCAAAAATGATAAAGGATATATAAGATACCTTAATCCTAAATTGGGTGTCTTTAGCATTCATTGAGTCCATTACATAATATTGCTCTCTAATCATGAATGAACCAAAAACTTATAATCTGATACCTCCATTAGTTTCAACGTTGTTGAGCCAAATTTGATACCACTTATTATTTTGATCCATTTTTATGTAGGAACGCAATAGAATACACATATAACCATAAATAAAAATATGTAAATAAAATAACAATTCATTTCATTAATATCAAAAAACTGAAATTTGCTTACAGACAAAATGGAAATAAACTATCTAGGGCGCTGGTAGCTTATCTTTGAGAAGAGATGTGGCGGCTACATGCCTCTGAACTGTGTCACAATGAGGCTCGAGGGCCTATTTATTATTTAAAAACAATGGAAAAACCTAAACATCCGAAACCATAACCCTAGGAGATGAAGTGCCAAAACTATGGGCCCCTTTTGGGTAAATTGGTGTTTCAACTTCCCGGGGACGTAACTTTGGCATATGATCTCCATTTGACACGAACCATACCTTGTTAGAAATATATATTCGAGGACTACAACTTTCGATGTGACCAACATCGGTTTGTGTACACATGTTGCTTCCAGTTTTCCAAAAAACATCATTTAGGGCCTTAAAACGACTCCGAAAGTTCAGGACCCAAAAAACTGCTAAAAATAGTAAGTTGTGTCGAAACTGAAAAAAGTGAAAGAGACAATGGTGGGGCCCCAAGTGGAATAGGGAGGTGGCTACAAATATCCACCTAGATCACTCCTCCCCCCTTAGAAAGCAATGGTCCCCATTGCGTTGAGTTCCTCCATGAGATGAGGAAACTTCTACTAAGCTTGGTCCCTGGTGAACCACTTTCTTTGGTGCAGGATTTGGCCAGCTTTGACAAACCGATACAGTTGGATCTTCTATTGGCGAGTGCTATTGATTTGCATGTCCATGATACAATATGTGGTGGCTTGTTCGATGCAGTCTAGGTTTAACTCTGTTGGTGTGAGTTGTTCTGCAATGTCAGAGGTGTCCAGTAGAGGTGGGAGGGAGGGACAAAGGCAATCCACATTGAATACTAGGTGCAAACCAAGGAATGGTGGAACACTAAGCTCAAAGGAATTGTTCCCTATAGCCTTGGTGATGGTGTACAGCCTGTATTGGAGCAGGCAAAGCTTGCGATGGGGTCCAGTGAGGCACTCCTTCTGAAAATGTAGCCACACTTTGTTGCCCATCTGGAAGTTGTGTGGCACTTGATGTTGATCATGTCGCTACTTGTAATTAGCATTGGATCTATCCTATATGTCATCAACCTATTGGTAGATGTGTTGAATGTGTTCGATGAATCTGTTTGCTTTGTCAGCTTCAGACTGGACATGAGCCGAATCAGCCTGAGTTGCCGCAAATGGCATGGCTACGTCAATGGGACATAATGGATAGAATCCCAAGCTGACCTGAAAGGGGATGTGGCCGGTTGAGCTGTGGAGAGCACGGTTATAGCTATTTTGTACATATGGGAGGCTCTCAGCCCACGTGCGTGGATGATTTGAATTGTACATGCGCAGAATGTGTACAATAATCCTGTTGACAACCTCAGTTTGACCATCAGTTTGGGGATGGAAAGTTGTGGACTTGGTGAGCTTGGTGTCTAGAATTGACCCAAGACTGGATCAAAATGTGCTAAGGAAACTGCTATCTCAATCTGATATGATAGATTGTGGGATCCAAAATTTCACCCACACTCATTCAAAGAAGAGTTTAGCAGTGGCTTCTTCTGTGATATTCTTCTTGCAGGATGCCATAATGGCTATATTAGAGAATTTGTCGACGACCACGAAAACACAGTCGTTTCCATTCTTAGTAGAAGGTAGGCCCGACATGTAATCCATGGAGATGGATTCCCAAGGTCAACTAGGGGTAGGTAGCGGAGTATATAGGCCTTGCTTATTCATGTTCGGTTTAGCAATGGCGCAAGCAGTGGAGGATCTGATGTACTTCCTGACATCCTGTCGAAGGTTAGACCAATAGAAATACTTTTGCAAAATGCCACTATTTTCTCAACCTCGAAATTCCCAGCGACTCGACTATAGTGTGCTTCCCATATCATCTTGGCACACTTGCTTTAAGGAACACAAAGGTCTCCCAGGTGACATAACAGTGCATCTTGGAGGTGAAAATTTGGAACTTGTGCACCCCCCAAGTGTGCCTTGTATGTGTGGTCGAATTCTGGATCGCTTTTGTAGATAAGCGTCCAATCAGAAGTCTCGTGCCCACAAGAGTTGAGCACGGTGGTTAGCGCCATGATCGGTGGTCGATTGAGGCAATCTGAAACATTATTGGTGCTACCATTCTTGTACTTGATGTTCAAATGAAACTGTTGTAGATATGTGGACCACTTCTGATGGTGATCATTCTATAACTTCCCTTGTGTCTGTATGAACTTCAGGGGTCGGTGGTCTGTGTGGATGATTGTTTCCTTCCCCAAAATGTAATGCTTCCAATGTCGACAAGCCTGCATAATGGAATACATTAATTTGTCACAAGTGGGATACTTTCAAAATTTGTCGAACAATGTCTCACTGTGATATGCCACTAGATGCCACTGTTGAATAAGAAATGCCCCAATAGCATAGTCATACGCATCTGTCTCGATCTCAAATGGTTGTTGCAAGTCTGGTAATGTGAGCACTGGGGCATAACAGAGGCGATGTTTTAATTCTACGAATGCCTTCTATTGAGATTTTGAGCAAAATAATTTTACTTTCGCTCCTCCCTTGGTGACTTCACTTAAGGGCCAAGTGATATGAGAGAATCCCAACACGAACATGTGGTAGAAATTAGCAAGTCCTAGAAAGCTACGAAGCTCTATTAGAGTGGTTGGGGCTGGCCAATCCCGAATGACTTGGATCTTGGTTGGATCCACATGCACCCACCTTTCATCAATAATGTATCCAAGATATTGAACCTGGGTCATGCCAAAAGTGCACTTCTCCAAATTGGCACACAACTTATTTTGCCGCAATGTTTGGAGGACTTATCGAATGTGGTGGAGGTGATCTTCCCAAGTCTGGCTGAAGATCAGAATGTCATCCAAGTAAACTACTACAAATTAGTTGGTGAATGGCTGCGAGATGTCATCCATCAACCTCATTAAGGTTGCGGGAGCATTCGTCAACCCGAAAGGCATGACTAGCCATTCGAAAATGCCCTCCATGGATTTGAAGGCAGTCTTCCACACATCAGAGGGTTCGATTGGTACTTGATGATACCCAGACATCAAGTTGATCTTGCTGAAATATTTCACCCCTTTGAGTTGGTCTAGAAGGTCATCAAACTGTGGGATCGGGTACCTATTCCGGACGATGATCTTGTTCAGTGCCCGATAGTCAATACAGAGTCTCCAAGTCCCATCCTTCTTTTGTACCAACATGATCAGGCTCCCACAACGTGATGAACTTGGCCAGATATGACATTTTTGTAACAGCCCCTGTTTTGCCACTTGATTTCATTTTTCTCCATAACAGAGTGTCGATAGATCAGTTCATTGGGTAGCGGCGCACCTGGGGTCAGATCAATGGGGTGCTTGACCTGACAGTGTAGAGGCACCCTGTGGGTGAGGTGAAGATCTCCTCGTACTCCTCCACAACCTTGTCCATTTGTTGTTGTCGTGCATAGGAGCCCTTTCTGGAGGTTGTGGCCACAGTCTTATTCTTGCCCTGAGGGTAGATCATCAGGAATTTTTTTTTATGGTTTCGTAAATGAGCTTACTGCATTGTTTTGCAATAACTAAAGAGATAGCAGCAAGGGGTGGTACCTCTGGTATCCTGTACCATGTGAGGAGATGTTGAGGAACTCCATTTCCTCCTGAATGTATATATGCAGACAAATGTGATACTTTAGCACCAAATGTTTCTATGAATCTCTGATACCCAAATTTGTGTGCAGGGTATCGAATAGGTTCGTCAGCTCATGCACATCTTGATCCCTTTGTTGTTGCAGCATGGTCCATTGTATGTACTTGTCCTCATAGCTCCCCACGGAATAGTATTGTTCCTTGATATCATATCGAAAAGAATTCCAGGTGGGTACAATTGAGAACAGAGAGGGTTCTATCTCGTCCTTTTTATCACAGTAGGTTTCCCACTAGTCCTTAGCGTGGGGGGTAGCTTTGAGGAGTGCAAAAATAATCTTCTCCCGGTCGGAAAAGTCATGAACCGAGAAATATCCTTCTAATAGATTCAACCATATATCTATGGCATTTGCATCTATTTGACCCTCAAATATTTGAATTTCAAATTTACTTGTACCTTAAAGGGAGTCGTGCCTCCATAGTGGATGTTGGATGTAGATGCGCTGCGGGTGGGCAGTCATTGAAGGATTTGGGGAAAGTTATCCATCATCGCATTCCTTTATTTTTTGAGGGCCTCCTCGAGAAATATTTTGATAGGATCTCCTGCTCCCTCATCTTTCTTTTCATCCCCCATGATCGACCATCGGGGTTTGCGAGGCTGATCTTGCAAAGGTTCAACTAGATCGAGCCCTAACTCCTTATACCCCGACCTCGTTGGGGACATGAAAAGAAGGATCGAGAAAAAGCATACCACTCTGATACCACTGATCTAGATTTATGCAGGAACACAATAGAATACACATATAACCATAAAGAAAAATATGCAACGGAAATAACACTTCATTTCATTAATATCAAAGAACTAAAATTTGCTTACAGAAAGAATGAAAATAAACTAGCTAAGGCGCTGGTAGCTTATCTATGAGAAGAGATGTGGCAGCTACAAGCATCTGAACTATGTTACAATGAGGCTCAAGGGCCTATTTATTATTTAGAAACAATAAAAAACCCTAAACATCCAAAACCCTAACCCTAGGAGATGAAGCACCAAAAATATGGGCCCCGTTTGGGTAAATTGGTGTTTCAACTTCCTGGTGACATAACTTTGGCATACAATCTCCGTTTGACGCACACCATACCTCGTTATAAATATCTATCCAAGGAATACAACTTTCGGAGTGAGAAACATCGGTTTATGGACCCATGTTGCTCCTGGTTTTCCCAAAAAACGTTGTTTAGCTCCTCAAAATGGCTCCAGAAGTTCGGACCCGAAAAACTGCTAAAAATAATAAGTTGTGCCGAAACTGAAAAAAATGAAAGAGACAATGGTGGGGCCCCAAGTGGAATAGATGGGTGGCTACCAATATCCACCTCGATCACATTTTATTGACTTGATATTCACATTCTTAAAATAAATAGTATTCAATACCTAAACCTTCAGTCTGTGATAAGTACTGAATTGAGTACAAAATCTCTAAATTTTCTTAACAAGCCATGAAAAATAGTGAGCAATTATGAATTTAATAGAAAATTAAATAGAATTCTCCCCATATGATCTTGAGGCTTAATATAAGCTAGCTTTAAGAATTGCAGTGAAATCTGAACGATGTTTGTTGTAGATCAAAATTGGTGCCACTAATCCATGGATTTTGACCAAGCCTCGAATGGTCACTGCCTGGTGCATTTCAGTTTTTGAGAGTTTTAAATTCACAAAAGAATAATTCAAGGGGATTCTTTCATGCAAATATTATTCCGAGCTTGGGAAAGAATAAGTCTTTACAAAACAGAGCTCTATCGAATTCCTTCTCATAAATTTTAACGAGCCTGAGTTAGCTAATGCTCAGGGTATTCAATTTTAGAGAGTCTGAAGAACCCAAAGTAGACTCTAGGGAATTTATTTTCCGTAATTATTCTTCCAAGCTCGGAAAATAATAATTTTGTACTTGGGAGATCCATCCCTACCACTATCCCATTGATATTGATGATCCTGGGTCAGTCAATGTTCAGAACATTCAATTTTATGGAGTCTGAAATGTTCACAGTAAAATCCAAGATATCATTTTCAATAAATAATCTATTAAGTCTAGATAAAGGAATAAACCTATCCTCGACATATTTCCTCTTTATTCTATGTGAGTTGTGGAGGAAGACACAAATCAACCCATTGTTATTTATACTATGTACACATATATAGAATTAAAAAGAAATTAATTTGAAGAACCAACAGGAGATGGATCCCTCTTATGAACCAACTCCATTTATGGATCTTGTATCACATTGTAATATTCCCAAATGGGGAAAATCACCAAGATAGGCACCAACAACTCATTTTTCAGAAAATTATATTATAAGAGTCAATAATAGCCCATTATTCCATTATTTTATACATAATAGAAACCACATATGCAAGGAGATCAGAAACAAATCATTTTTTCTTAGTTAAACATGCCTCCCAAACCTAGAACAACCTAAAAACATTGCAACCCCATGACTACTGCAACACAGAAATTTTGAAGCAAGTAACAATGCAGTTTTAATTGAGGGTTTATACTACAAAAATAGAGAAACAAATGGATCTACTGATATATTACTCAAGAGAGCTGAAAAACTGATATCTAGTCTATTTTACACAATTCCAAGATAACCTGGAAAGGGTTTCTTGATAGGCATGAGATACAAAAAGTATATACTATAGATATGTGGCTGAATCACGCTGTATCACTGAAGCTCTACATAAATGGGTCTGAAGATGCAAAGAAATTTCCATATCTCCTTCTTGCTAGCTCTCTGGGTGAAACACCGATCCCTTCACTAGGAAACTAGTTCACAATCAGGGGTTTTGACCCTTCCACTGCAACACCATGAAAAATAACGAAGTTCCTCAAGGAGACTCCATTGTAGCTATAGGTGACTGCTTGACCGAATGTCTGATGGTGGAAATATAGCCCAGAATACTCCTCTTCATATTTCTTCAACATGTCCTCCAAGGAAGAGTGTGGAATTCCCGCATGGGAATACCCTTGCACTAAAACGTGCAGCAAACCCAACTAAACAACTGAAGCATGAAATAAGTCTTCAAGACTCAAAAATAACAATAATCTTCAATACCCCATATGGCTACCATTCCCTCCATTATATACTTGATGAGCTTCCTCACCATGGGTCCCACCCATTTATGAGGTTACTTCCATGCAAAGACGACTCCTCCAAAATTACATTGTCTCCACTAGCTCCAATTTCTCATTTACAGTGTTTTTTGATTTGGTCAACCTTGAATTAGTCTCCATGCATTGTCTCCTTTCACACCTAAGGTGGCTTTATTTTGACTCTCTAAACTGATCCACATTCACACTGGGTTGTCTTTATTGATGATTCATTCCCTCCATACCAATTTTGTTGACTTGGTCAAACTTGACTTTGTCCACATGCATTAGCCCCTGTTCACACATGAGTGTGTTTTATCTAGCTATGAATATGATCCATTTTGTCATTAAGAGGGATTTTATGCCTACTAAAGAGATTTATGGTACTCTTTACCCATTTATTCATCTAACGAGATGTCAAGAGAAAAATTAATATTCCAATTAGCTGCATGCTAATTTAGGAATACCACAATCTTCCCCTCCCAAATGTTTCTTGTACTCAAGAAAATGAAAGGATATATATGCAAAATATAGGGAACCTTCAACCCCATGTGAAGCTCCATTCTCCAAGCTATCATCCAAATAAAATGAATCACCTTCCAGAATGGTAATTCATAGAAAATTTCGTCCCAATTGTTCACAAGAGGCATATCCCTAGTGCTCCAAACAATCATATGGCCCACTTTATAAAGAAAAAAGTGATCTACTGTAGTGGCCATACCATCTCCCATGCTCCCCTTGAAGCATGAAGCATAAAAGGTGGGGGGAATTTATTTCCCCATGGACACATCCATCCAATGTGCCTTCCATCTAATCATGTTCCTAACCAAGATAAGCACATCATCAACATATGGAATCATAATCAAGGTCATTATAGCTACCATGTGTAGTAAGGGAGAAGGAAAATGGTCCCTCATGTGCAACCAGTGTAGTTTTACTCCTAACTTCCATAGAATATGATAGAACAAGTGTTTCCCCCTCCACTTGTTTTCTTCCCCATTCTCCTCACACACTTGGAGAAGGTGTATGATGTTTGGTGTCAATGAAGCACACCATGAAGAATACATCATCTCCCAAAAATCTCATAGGGAGTGATCCACATCATCACTGCTCATGATCCCAAATAGCTCATGAAGCCAATAAGAAAGAGTGCCCCCTCTTAGAGCAATTCCCTGCACATGAGTGGTAATAAAATGCAAGTATATAGTAAGTATATCATAATTCTCAGAAATACAACCCTTACCATAGAATTGGTTCAAGCTAGTGAGGTAGCTCATGGATAAGCTCCCTCTCACACCCAATGAATAAGGAGGTGCTAATGATAACTCTTCCTAAGAGCTATGTCTCTCCTCAACCTGCAAAAAATATATGCACTTCCTCATGTGATAGTGCAACTCCTCTTTGAAGCCTTCCCACATGAATCCCTCCAAGACAATATGGTATGTTCTAATGAAATCAGTGGGATTGGAAAGCAAGGTCTCATAGATTGCATGTAGTAGTTCATCCTTGAGCTTGGAGTCGATCGTCAAGTAGATCTGATCATGAAAATAAATGACTCCATCAGCTACTCTATACCTCCCATCTATCACTTTCCCATCAAGAACCTTACATGTGAAGAGGTTCTTGAAATATTCCACCAATATTTGGGACTCCCAATATGGATCTAGGCTTCCCAATAATTACAGCACTGTGGAAATATTATATGAGGCTCTTGTCACATCAGAACTCTTCTCTTTGACATGCATAATGCCAAAGACAAATGTTGGAGTAGTGTTACCCCTCTTTTGTTGCCTTTCTTGCAGCTGATCTTTCCCAAGAAAATATTGGAGTACATGGAGGTCATCATCCTCTTGAAAGGTATCTCTCTTCCAAAAATTACATAGTTTTTCCCATGCATGCAAGAGTGTTAATAACCTCTTGTCATATTCATAAATCTTCCTCATGTGTGGAAGTATTACTTGCTGCTCCAAGGCCATGGAGTGGCCATTTAACACCATGCTCATGTCATCATAGATTTTTGAATCATTTTTCAATGCAAATAGCTGAGTGGGAGATAGTAATGCCCATATTAGAAAAATGTTCACCCCTCCTTTGAACCCATCAATGGTTCTCTGCACTGTGCTAAAGCCTCGCAAGGCTCCTTCCTTGGCCAAATATTTCAATACTGTACCATGTTGAGAGAACTCTTTATTCACCTTCCAATCAGGGGGTCTCCCTGGTGGAATGCCTCCATGCAAAGAGACATCAAAATATGAAGTAGACTGTATAGATTGGTGGACTGGTTTTTCCCTCCCTTCACTGCATAAATCAATCTCCTTTTTCTGTATATAAACCCTTTGAAATAAACAATGGTGCATGCTCTTCATCCTTTGAAAATGATCCACCTTTTCTTCTTGGATCAAGGTGTTATTGCCCATGACTACTATCACAAGATGCTCCTTGGTAACCTTTTGCAAAGATGCAAAAGCTCCTCCTTTTGAAGCAATAGCCTTGTGCCCATCTCCATGTGGTGATGGTTCTCCTTCCAAAGTGACAACGTTGTTACTTTCCTTTTGCTCTTCCTCC
This sequence comes from Pinus albicaulis, assembly GCA_034641835.2. Classification (NCBI taxonomy): domain Eukaryota; kingdom Viridiplantae; phylum Streptophyta; class Pinopsida; order Pinales; family Pinaceae; genus Pinus; species Pinus albicaulis. The sequence goes on from CM076575.1 coordinate 379,625,799, forward strand.
TCATCAATATTTGAGAATACCTCATTAACAATGAGAGACCCTAGATCTTGGTCTTCCCTTGAAGGAGGAATCTGCATGTCTTTCTTTGGAGAATAAATCTCTTCATGCAATGGGGATCTTGCCCTTGGCAAGGTATCATACAAATTTTATCCCCCTCAATAGAAATCTGAAGTGGAGTTGATGCAATATATCTCTCCAACTCATGCAAAGGTTTTGAATGTTTATGTTTTGCTAGCTCAATAAAAGAGGTTTCAGAATGTCTTTCCTCAAAAATTTCCACCACTCTCTTAGTGAACCTTGCATAAGTAGAAGTATTTTCATTTCTTAATGAAAAGGATTCAAACAACCACCAAGAATAAGCCTTACCTTCAAGATGCAACACTGCAACTCTAATGGATTCATCTTTTGAAACTTGGTGCTGCTCCAAATAAGTATCAAGCTCCTCCACCAAAGCCCTAGCTGAAAATTTAGGTGACCCATCAAAAGTAGATAGGAATAACCTACCCTCTTCATTTTTTTTGCACCTTGTGCTTCTATCATGGTTGCTAGGTATTTTATCCTCCTTGATCTTGAAAAACCCTTGGAATTTTTGGTGATATTTGAACCTCTTAGATTGAGAGTCATACTTTTGCAAATAATCATAATTTTTGGTGTGAGAAAGTAACAACGCAATTTTAATGAGGTTTTATACTAAAAGAATAGAGAAACAAATGGATCTGCTGATATATTACTCAAGAGAGCTGAAAAACTGAGATCTAGTCCCTTTAACACAATTCCAAGACAACTTGACAAGGGTTTCTTAATAGGCATGAGATACAAAAGGTATATACTGCATATCTATGGCTGAATAACACCGTCTCACTGAAGCTCTGCATAAATGGGGCTGAAGACACAAATAAAAGGCTGTAGCTCCTTCTTGCTAGCTCTCCGGGTGAAAGGTTCATCCCTTCATTAGGAAACTAGCTCACAATCAGGGGTTTTGACCCTTCAACTGCAACACCATGAAAAATTATTCAGTTCCTCAAGGAGACTCCACTGTAGCTGTAGGTGATTGCTTGAACCAATGTCTGATGGTGGAAATATAGCCCAGAAAAATCCTCTTCATATTTCTTCAACAAGTCCTCCAAGGAAGAGTGTAGAATTCCCGCATGGGAATACCCTTGCACTAAACAGTGCAACAAACCCAGCTAAATAGTTGAAGCATGCAATAAGTCTTCAAGACTCAAACATAAAAATAATCTTCAATTCCCGATATAGCTTCCATTCCCTCCATTATATACTTGATGAGCTTCCTCACCATGGGTCCCACCCATTTATGAGGTCACTTCCATGCAAAGACTCTTCCTCCAAAATTACGCTGTCTCCACTAGCTCTACTTTCTTATTTACAACGCTGTGTCATTTGGTCAACCTTGACTTAGTATCCATGAATTGTCTCCTTTCACACCTAAGGTGGATTTATTCTGACTATCTAAACTGATCCACATTCACACTGGGCTATCTCTCTTGATGATTCATTCCCTCCATATCAGTGTTGTTGACTTGGTCAAACTTGAATTTGTCCACATGCATTAGCCCTTGTTCACACATGAGTGTGTTTTATCTAGCTATGAATATGATCCCTTTTCTTATTAAGAGGGATTTTATGCCTAGTAAAGAGATTTATGGTCTTATTTACCCATTTATTCATCTAACGAGATGTCAAGAGAAAAATTAATATTCCAATTAGTTGCATGCTAATTTAGGAATATTACACACATCTTGCAAAAATTCATGTCGGGAGAGCAGACGATGGTATATTTTTAGTCTGTGGCCATTTACCTTAAATGAAGCCTGATCATAATCAACGATCTTAATCCCGACTGAGCCATTGTCAAAAACTTCCTCCACTTCATAGGGTCTCAACCATACAATTGAAAATTTCCATTTAAAGTGTTTAAAATTGCTATCATATAGTAGTGCCTAGTCTCTTGGTTGGAAGAATTTCTTCTTGATATACTTATCATGCCACCGACCTCTTTGGTCATGTACCAACATAGTTATTTGAAATTAATCTTGTCTAATTTCATCAAGTTCATTCAACTGAAGTACTCTTTGTTTCTAAGCTTCATTTAGATCCATCCCCAGTTGAATAGCAGCCCAAAATGTTTTTACCTAAAATTTGATGGGGAACGGGACTTGCTTCCCATACACTAACTCATAGGGAGTATATCCTGTCACATTTCTACATGTTATTCGATAAGCCCATAATTCTCCCGAAAACCTATCAACCCAGTCCCCATGGTGTAGCTGAAATATTTTAGTGAGAATGGACTCCAAGACTTTGTTAGTATATTCAAATTTTCCATTTTTCTGAGGGTTGTATAGGGTATATTTCTGGTGCTTAATCTGATATTGTTTAGTGATAGACTTTACTAGTTTGGAAGTAAATTTTGTCCCATAATCGGTGAAAATTTCTCTAGGCACCCCAAACCGAGTGAAGATTTCTTCAAAAAGGAAATCTACAGTAGAATTCTCAGTTGGAAAATATAAATCCTTAGCTTCCATTCACTTTGTTACATAATCAATACATACTAATATGTACCTCTTCATCCTGGACATAGGAGATATGGGCCCTACAATATCTAAGGCCAAATTTTCAAAAGGCTCTATTGATATCTAAGTTTGAAGAGGAATCTCATACCTTGGAACAAGCTTTCCCATCCTTTGGCAAGAATTGCATATAGAGACAAAATTCTTAGCATCATTAAAAAAAGTGGGCCAGTAATTACCCACATGAAGGATTTTGTAAGATGTTTTTTTTTTTTACAGAATTCCCACCACAAGGTTGACTATGGAAAGCTCTCAAGACATCATACATTTCATCTTCCAATATTGTTGAAAAGTGTAACTAGGTTCGGTCTTCATAATGAAATGTAATTATGATTTTATATAAGAAGGAACAAAGAAAAATAAAATTAATTTATTATATTTCTTGCTTCGTGGGTTTCATGAACAAGAGATTTTAGTTTTAGGTCAAAGACTCTTAATTTGGATTCTCTAGGATTTTTGTCATCTTGTCATAAAGATAATAGTCATTTTCATGTAAATGAATACATGTTAGACTTGTAAAAATGCACATTTGTCTATGTGAAATTAATCCTCCAAGACCTTGTCACTAGGCCTCTCCAAGTCAGCCTAAATATAATAAGGATCCTCCATGAAGAAGTCATCTCTCTTCCAATGATCATATCAGCCTCCAAGACTAAAAGATAACCTATTTAAGTAGCATAACTCAGCCTCATTTTATAGCATCGAATTCTATCAAGGATTTTAGATAAGTGTGAAGTTAAGGGACCGAAAGGAGTGTGAAGAAGGAATAATATCAATGAAGGGATAAGGTCTATGTAATTCTGTCTTGGATCTATATATATCTCACATATCTCAGAAAAAGGTCGAAGCCTGTTGAAACACATAAAAGACTCTGGTCTTGGCTATAATGTGACATGTAAAGGATGCATAAAGGTTGCCGAGAAGATGTATATGGGGAGATGAGGAAGGGATCTAAGGAATTTGAGAAGAAGCATTTTATCTAAGGTTGTTGAAGTATAGAGACCAAGTTTCTCTAGTCGAAGGTGCAATGTAGTGTAGTGCAGAAAAGGGAGGATCGAAGGAGAAATCGAGAAGAACTGCAAAGGCTAGTGACAAGGGTCTTGGGAGGATGCTTGTGTCAAGTGTCTTTGTCATGGTATTAGTACTCGTCAATTGAAGATTTATAAGAATAATTTCTGATTGGGTTTTCCTCTCGAAGAGAGAGTTTTTTGGCCCTATATTACAAGGCTACATACTGTGTCTCTTGTGTATTTGATAATTGAATTTATGAGAAGAACATAATAATAATCAATAAAAGACAAGATCTAATTAAGCATAAATAAAATCACAATAAATTATCAAGAATATAAATCTCCTAAAAGCCCTTGATTTCTCAACATGGTATCAAAGCTTAGGTGTTGAAGTCGAGAAAGGGCATTCTAACAAGAAGGCACTCAAGAATAAAGTTTTAAGGAAGACATCAAAGATCATCATACAATAATAAGTCTGAAAAGAAGTTGGTGAAACCCTCAATTCATCCCAAGAGACCTCAAAGACCCTTTTTAAATTGAAGGACCTATACATCAAGTTCCTTCCTAGAAAAGAAAGATCAAGGCAGTGATCATTATCTTCAAAGGTTCTATGGAAATATCTATACTGTTGAAGAAAATTCACCATAATTGAAGATATCGTCAAGCCATCATTTAACATCATCGATAACATTTAAGATCAAAGTTCTAAGGAGTCTTATACCATTCTTGAATAAGCTATGACCATCAAGAAGGAGTATCTCTATTATCTCCTTATACCATTCTAGAATAAGATATCTTCATCAAGAAGGAGTATTTCTACTATCTATAACATCATCAAATTCAAGGAGGAAGAAAGTAAATAAAGAAGAATCTACACAAGTAATTATATTTGTGACTTCATTTGAATCTTTCAAAATGTATTTTTGCAAGGAAAGCAACAAATTGGTTGGGGCTTCAAACTTTCTTGCATGGAAGAAAAGGACAGATATGAATCTTATTGTGAATGAAGTCATGGACCACATCAAAAGGTTAAAAACTCTAAATTCAAAGGAAAATACTCAAGAACGTGCTAAATACATGAAGGGAGAAGTGAGATCCCAAAGGATTCTTATAGAATCCATAAAAGACTATCTCATCCCATATGTATCAAAACTAGAAAATACAAGAGATATATATGAAAAATTGGTAGAGTTTTTCTCTTTGAGTAATGCAGGAGAAATAATATCACTAAGGAAAGAATTATACAAGATAACGTTTTCAAGAGAAGAAGGAATGAATTCATATTTCATGAAGACCTTTAAAATACGAGATCAACAACAAGAACTAGGAGAAGTTATGTATGATAAATAAATGACCACAGTGGTACTGACTGCTCTACCAGAAGAATGGGGAAACTTTACTTCAAGTATATATGGGAATAAATAAGCCACACCATTCAAATAACTATGGTATCAATGTAAGATAGAAGAAAACAAGTTGAAGGAAAAGGTTGATATGGGATCAAATGAACAAAATAAAGCATATGCTGCCATGACAAGGAGAAAGGGAAGATTTGGTAACTTTGATCTTTTAAATAAAAGGAGGAACATGGATAAGATAATATGTTATGGATGTCACAAAATTGGGAACTATAAAATAGATTGTCCTAAATTGAATAAGGAAAAGATAAAAATGGAAAAATCCCATATCGTTGGAGAAATGGAAGAACCTGAGACAAAGAAGCCTAAGGAAGAAGAAGTGAGAGATCTCAAGTATGATTGAGATAATCTTCATCACTATAAAGTATTTTTCTGTTATAAAATTATAATATAGGAAGAATTGTATATTAGATAGATGCATCATATTAAAATTGGCATCATGATAGAAGCATTGAAATAAGAGCACTTGTCATAGGAGGATTTCTGGTACAAAATATATGACAATCATGCTATGAAGTATGTAGCTCTTCGAAACCTCACTTAAAATGACATTCATGAAAGAAAAGGTAGCTATCTAGGTCAAGGCTCATCATTCATTAATAAATATGGAAACAGATGCTAATAAGAATATGATATATTTTCTAATGAAATCCTCATCGGATTTACTATTTTAGAAAGGAAGTAAATGTTTCATAGAGAATTATAACTTGTAGAATTCAAGAGATTACGATATGATGACATATTGATGAAGCAGGTCAAGGGAAGGGAGCTCTTTTATTCAAAGGAAAACTGATACATGAAAGTATATATGATCACAAAATAAAGGTTGAGGTATGTATATGCTTACACTGGATATTATGTATTCATGTCATATGGTTTTAGATAATATACTTATGTATTTAGAAGTATTATCAAAGGAAAAATATCTCCTCCTCTAAAAGAATGTAGGAGGGCATAATATCACTTAGACAAAATCAACATAATATGTCCTCATATGGAGTATGAAGTGGTTGCCCACAATCAAGGAACTCTGATTGGAAACTCCTAGGAATTTGTCGGAACAGGGTCCCCTAGCTGCGTTTTGATATGTTCCAATGCTGCATTTTTTATATATTTTTGTAGTAATTGGTATGGCACAGGGGCTTTGGGGTAGGTCAAAGCCCCCAATGGATTGTAATGGGTCAAAGGGTAGACCTAGAGTTCGCAAACCATGGTTTGCGGACCACAAGATAGCCCAGGCTATGATGATATAAATAGATGGATAGTTTGAGTCTAAGGGTAACTAAGTAAGTAAGATTGATGCTATGACGAACTATTGAGATATATTTGGGTAGTTTTGAGTAAGTACTCTTGCTAGTTGTGTGCATGGAGATCCTCAGTCCTGTTGTGTGCTGACCCCGCAGGCTGTGTGTGTGGGCTGTGACTTGGGTTTGTAACTTGGTTTTAGATGTTAATGAACACAAAATATATTGAAGTATCTCTACGTTATCTGAACTGGTTGTGTTATTACTGAAGTACCTTTGCGTTATTTTAATAAGTTGCGATTGTATCTGCGATATATGAATTAGCTGCGATTGTGTTATTCTGGGGCCATAATTGCTGATGCGCACGTGGATGCGAAGGTGTTGCTAATTTATGATTAATAATATTAGTCTTGTTTATGTTTACATGTTGTTATATTGTTAAGGGCTCGGTAATAAGCTTGTTTCTGTGTGAACCTGATAAAACTCAATGAGATCTACCTTAATTACCCACTGTATCCCAGGGTGCAGAAACTTGGTTCCAACACCCACCTATACTACTTCAGGTGAGACTTTGGTCTGCGAAAGTAGGTCATTACCGAAAGGGCCAGTAGTATAGGGGTTTGTTGGAAAAAATTAAATCTGAACTTGGGTCAGGACTCCTCAAGCCAACAAATGGTTTCGTTGCTGGAACCAGGAGCATTTTGAGAGAGAGATCGATTAATGCCACCAGGCTGTTGGAGACCTGAGCAAATGGAGCTCAAAGACTGGTTCGAAAGATAGATTCAGGAATTTTCTGTAAAGGAGAATCGCAGCATGAAGCTAACAACTGAGAAGTGGAAGAACACATATATTTTCACCGAAGTATATGAAATTTTAATTGTAAATTTTGCGCACAAGCTCCAGGAGTGGCTAGCAAGGCTAGTAGAATTCCAGACATGTTGGAAAGATGATCAGGTTACACAGTGGACTCTAGAATTGATTCAAAAATTGGAGAAGGCTGACAACACAATCACCCGAACTGTGGATCATTGGGTGGATAGTGTGCTAGGAGGATTTGTAACAGAATTCATAGTCGATTAGTTTGTGTCCTATTTTGAGGCGTAGTGAAGGTTCTTCAAAGGATTTTGAGGTAATTTCTTGCAAACATTGCCGCTACTAATTAAAATATTACTCTACAGAAAAGGAATTTTGTGCAGCCACACTGAATGAATGACCTCTGATCAGAGTGAGAGTACAACATGAAGTGGTAAGTCCTACCGAGTCAGTTGAGAAGGGGATAGATCTGTCTACAACCCATTAAGAGAGCCGGATGCACATGTAGGAACTAGTTCTCCAGCTTCACCATCTTCGAGTCATCATAAGGGAAAGAATTCCCCTACACCTTCGCCACAACCGGAAGAAGATATGGCCACACACATGAAGCTACCCACCTTCAAGGGTGTAGGAGATGAAGACATGGAACGATTTTGGTTAATAGTAGAATCAGTATGGACTGCGCAAAATGTTTCTAGCGATGATGTAAAAAGGGCCAGCTATCCCTTGCCTTTGAAGGAAGGGACTTGGATTGGTTCATGGGGTATGTAGGGCAACATGTGGATCCATCAATACAAGAAATTAAGAGCTGTTTAAAGCAACAGTTTTGGAAGCCTAATTACTATGCTCAACTAGTGGTTGACTTGAAAGACTTTAGACAAGGACCCACTGAGTTGGTATGTGAGGCTGATCAGCGGCTAAAGAAGGTTATCACAAATGGGGAATTTAAGTATGAGGATAGACAACACAAGGAATGGTTCATTTCCATGCTATTACCTCACCTGCACGGACCTATGGGTTAGCAAGCAATTGAGATGCAAGAGAAAGCCTTGGAGATTGCTATGAAGCTAGAAGTTGTACCAAGAGACGATGCCCAGTTTGGGGTACAACAGATCTAGGGATGAATAGAGGCAATGCACCTTGAAATCTAGAATTTATAGAAAGAGCAACGAAAAGTAGCTATCCTAGATGTATGGTGCATAAGATGCAAGGTGTCAGGCCACACCAAAGATCAGTGCCCTCTGCTAGTGGACTACATGCAGGCTGGGGGGCGCAACCCATTGCGCCCTAAAGAATCTGTGGGACCAAGCGGTCCCACGTTATGGTGCACTGACTGTCGCGTAGCTAGACTACATGATACCAACCACTTCCCCTGTATTGGTGCCTATGTTCTAGAGTTGAAGCAACAATGGTATTGATTCTTCTCATCTGTAGGACATGACGAACACAACTGCCAAACATATGACTTAATGATCGACTGAGGAAACTTGTACAGGGTACAGGCTGACCCTTCTTCACCACTATCTCCCTCGGGACGAGTAGGCTCCCCTGCCAGAGGCCAGGAGGGGGGAAGAGGTGGAAGCGCAGGTCGGGGAAGAGGGAAATTGATCTGTTATAATTGTGGAGAAGTAGGGAAATTCTCAAGGGACTGTCCAAACCCTATACGAAAATCTTGCAAATATTGTAGACAATTGGATCATGTGATCGAAGATTGTCCAGTACTGATAGTAAAAATGCAGGAAAAACAATAGACACCAACGCAAAATGTGCAAAGGGTTAAGGAAGAACCACGTGATGAGGGACCCAGTATTAATGTCATAACACGCAGCGCGATGGTGGAGGAGCTGAGGAAAGAGCTACGGTTGAATCCCTTATCCAAAAATCTGCTATCAAAAAGGAAAGCTTGGACCTACAGAAGGAGAAATAAACCTTCATAGAAGATTGCAAAGACTTTACCAAGGATGAGGCATCTAATTCCAAGGCTCCAACAAACCTAAAAGTGGACGATGAAGTTAAACCATTCATTAAATCATGTATGAAGTTGCTACACAACCAGAGGGCATTAGAAAATTCAAGCACTAATAGACAGCTGCATAGAAAAAATTGACCCTCCAACATAAGTTAAAGATGTTCACAAACTTTACAAGCATAAGAAACGCACTAGTCGGGAAATGCAGCTAACTGTGTAGATTGATGATTATGAAATGGATTAGGTCATCTTCGATCTCGGATCCGATGAGAATGTATTACCCAAAAAAACATGGTAGAGGATGGGAGAGCCTAAGCTAGAATGGTCTACTATACAGCTGCACATGGCTAACCAATATAAGATCATACTGTTGGGTAGACTATCAAATATTATGGTAGATATCGCAGGGGTTAAGGTATATGCGGATTTTTAGGTAATTCAAATTGTCGAGGATGTGGACCCTTATCCTACGCTCCTGGGATTGGATTGGGCCATAGACATGGGAGGCATTATCAACTTGAAGAAAAGGAGCATGGTTTTTGAGAATGAGGGTATGAGAGTAATAGTCCCTCTAGACCCAACGGAAGGAGAACGATATATAGAATCCATAAGCAAAGAAGACAACGTAGATCATATCTATAAAATAACTGCCTGGGACGAGGATTGGATTAATCCTACAGCTGATGGCATGCTTTGCTGGGAGAAACACAGTGAATGCCTCTCTGACTCCGACGAGGAGATTGAAAATTGGAAAAATCAGTTACATAATGTATCTGCGCTATGGTGTCTTAGGGTCATGAAGAATTTCCAGTGTATCTCCTCAGAGGTAAGAGAGTTGCCTTACTTTGATGGTTCTGGTAGTATAAGGGATTTTCTTAGAGCATTCAAAGCAGAAGTCCCAAGGGAGTGAAGAATGTGGGCACTTAACTTAGCCATGCGTGCGACCCCTGCACGGTGGTGGGAAACTCATAAGGGGACGTTGCAGGATTGGGAGTAATGTCGCAAGATGATGATCTTACCATTTGAACCTCTAGTTCACCTATGCATGGAGACTTTCCATGGCCAAGGGGACCTGTGCAAGCACTTGGCCGCATGGATGGACGTGTGGTGCGAAAGGACTGAGGATGACTGGGTCCACCTGTTCATTCATGCCTTGGGGCCAATCCCCATTGCATGGTATTTGGATGCAGAGCTACATCAACGTACCTGCCACTGGGAGACCCTGAGAGACGATTTTTTGGGGATGTTCAGATTTATAGGTAGAACTGAGGCATTAGATGAAGCTCTGCAAGACATAGATGCCCTAGTATTTGATGAATCATGCCCTCGTGTGGAATATGGGGCACCGGCTTGGGATACACAGATGTAGGATATTGCTAACTGCTACAATATATTAATGGAGGAATGCGACGAAGACCCACGAAATATCATTATCCCAGAATCGGAGGGTGAACGAGTAGTTGTTGGACCCCCACTATAGACCGTTAATGTGACCAAGCCTCTTAAGCTAAGGGAAGTCAAAATTGCAACAGAAGAACAACCTAAGCTAGCTAAGATTGGGGACTATTGGGATGATGATATTTTTGGAAAAGTCGTGGAACTTCTCAGAGAGTACCAGGACCTGTTTCTTACAAAATTCTTAGAACTCAACGGTATTACAGGGGACTTGGGGGTCATGCGCATCATCGGATGCATGCCCTGTCAAGTAGCGACCTTACCACTTGAACCCCAAGGATAAGTAGAAAGTCAGGGAAGAAATTAACAAAATGATAGCCACAGGTATCATCGAACCAGTAGAACAGTCAGATTGGGTAAGCCCTATTGTGGTTCAAGAGAAAAATACTAAAGGAGAAATGAGAATCTGCGTCGACCTGTGCAAGCTAAATGATGTCTGTGTACATGATCCCTTCCCTACGAAATTCTCTGATGCAATCCTCGATAGTGTGGGAGGGCAGGAATCATACTTGTTCAGTAATGGGTTTTTGGGCTACCATTAGATCAAGATCGCACTGGAAGATTGTAGCAAAACTACATTCGCCACCGAATGGGGATCCTTCCAGTACACCGTAATGCCATTTGGGCTAAAAAATTCCACTTCCATCTTTTCGCAGGTAGTGGTCGCAGTATTCAAGGAGTTCATTCACAAGTTCTTGGAGGTATAGTTTGATGATTGGATAGTATTTGGATTGGTAAAGAAGCACGTCTCGAACCTGCGCATGATGTTGGACGGTTGTAGAAAGCACCAAATTTCCCTAAATATTAACAAGTGCATATTCTGTGTACCTTTTGGGATATTTTTAGGCCACATAGTCTGTCGGAAGGGACTGATGGTTGACCCTGCCAAGGTAGTAGTTATCATTAACTTAGTAGTCCCTACAACTGAGAAACAACTACGCTCCATCCTTGGGCACACGGGCTAGTATAGGAAGTTTATTCAAGGGTACGCACTGATCATGATACCCATGGAGAAGTTGCTATAGAAGGACGTTTCATTTTTTTGGGACGTGGAGCATCAGAAGAGTTTTGAGCTACTCAAGGAAAATATGGTCTCTGCACCTATCCTCATATTTCTTAACTGGGCGAATGTTTTCCATGTCCATGTAGATGCTTCAGGGATCGCCCTGGGAGATGTCCTTACGCATCGTGGGGAGGGGGACATTGACCACCCAGTTTCGTTTTGCTAGTAGAAAACTCTATATTGTGGAGCGTAACTACTCTAATATTGAATGAGAGGAGTTGGCCATGGTGTATGCCTTGCATAAATACCGGCATTATCTGCTGGAAGGGCACTTCAATATGTTCACAGATCACTCAGCTTTGAAGTACCTAGTCAATAAGGCTGTGTTAGGGGGGGTGGGGGGTGCATATTTTCCGATGGTTACTACTATTTCAAGAATATGACTTTGAGATAATTGTGAAGCTGGGGAAACTAAATGCTGGACCGACCACTTGTCCTGAATCGAGAATGGTGAAGAGCCAAAAAACCTAGAGGAAGGATTTCCTGATGCGTAGCTATTTTCTATTAAGGTTGTTGATGTGCACTTTGCCGATATTATTCAATTATTAACTACAGGGATGGCACCTGCAGAATATTCAGTACAACATAAAAAAGAGTTTGTAACTCGCGAAGTAGACTTTACCATCATCGCAAGCCACTTGTATAAGCTGGGAGCTGATGAGGTACTGCCAAGATACGTTCTGGAGCATGAAAGGAAAGCCATTTTAGCAGAAGCCCACGAAGGTGTAGCAGGAGGTCACCACGTAGGGAAAGCGAAGACACAGAAGATCTTAAGAGTTGGGCTGTGGTGGCCCACACTACATAGTGACACTTATGACTATTGAAAAGCCTGTGACACATGCCAAAGGACAGGAATATCGTCGCGCAGGGACGAAATTTCCTTGCAAACACAGATGGCTCTATAAGTGTTTGAAAAATGGGCCATAGACTTCGTTGGGCCCATCAACCCACCAGGGAAGTAGATAGGTGTCCACTACATCATCACCGCGACTGATTATGTAACCAAATGGGCCGAAGCGCAAGTTGTGAAGGATTTTACTGCAAATACTACTGCGCACTTTATTTTTGAACATATTCTAACTAGGTTTGGCTATCCGAAGATCTTGATGAACGATAGAGGTACGCATTTCGTTAATGAAACAATACACGCTTTGACTAAATAGTTTCGAATCCACCATTCAAAAAGTACCCCATATCACCCGTAGGCAAATGGAATGGTAGAATATTTTAGTAAAATTTTGGAATAGGCACTAACCAAGATCTATAATGTTAATCGAAGCAATTGGGATGTGCGCATCCCATTGGTCCTTTGGGCCTATCGGACCATGTGCAAGAAATTTACTGGGAAAACACCGTTTCGGATGGTTTATGGAAAGGAGGCCATTATGCCCATGGAGTGTATCATTCCTAGCTTGCGCATCAAAAAATTTACGAACATGGCAGAGACCGATATCATGGAAGAATGCTTAGCATATCTAGTCTCCTTGGAGGAAGATCAATTCATTGCTAACTATCATCAGCAAGTTCAGAAGGCCTGGGAAAAAGCATAGCATGATAGACATATTCGGCAGAAGGTATTTTCGAAAGGAGAATTGGTCCTGCTATATGATATCTAGTTTGTGAAACACACGGGGAAGTTCCGTTAGCACTGGCTAGGCCCCTATATGGTAAATGAAATCACTGAAAAAGTAGTTGTCCAGTTAGCTACATTGCGCAGTGATCTCATACCAGGATATATTAATGCAAGGTGGTTGAAGCCATATCAAGACTCCTCTGTGTTGATCAAATGACTATATGGCCGGAGTAGCTGTATTGGGAGGAATACGCGCAGGCAAGAGGAAAAATGTAGGTAGGCATGTTATATGTGCAGGGATTGACTGCAGGTCGAGAAGCACAAGGAGGTGCGCTGGGAGTGCATGGGTCGACTGTAGGTCAGGAAGCCCGGGGAGGTGTGGTGGGAGTGCAGGGGTCGACCGCAGGTTAGGAAACCCAAGGAGGTGCATTGGGAGCATAGGGGTAATACACAGTTGCGAGAAATAGTCGTTGGAACAGTACCACTGGGTAAAAATCCAACTTTAGCATTGGAAGGAGTGGGCATTAGGCAATTAATGCAGCGATTTCCAAATATTTTTTACCATTTCCTTGATGGTGAGTTTCAGCTAAGTGTCAATCGACTGTTGCTCATTACTCAAAGCTATAAATGGAGGAAGGAAGCTCAAAATTTGGTTCTGCATGTCCTAAAAATATTGTGCCTTCCAAATTTCCGTAATTATTATTCTTTGTTCATGTCTGGGCATCCTACCCCCTCTGATAGTAGCAACCCCGAGTTCATTTTCGAGTGAGAATGACTGCAACCAATCCCGTTGAATCATCGCAGACCGTGGCCTATACTGAGAGAGCATCCGATGAATTATTAGAGCTCACCCATGAAGTTGAAGAAGTTGTGTCCACACCAACCAAGGGGAAGCAGGTGGAGAAAAATAAAAGTAAGGAGAAAGGCTAGGAGAAAGGGAATGGGAGGGCTACGAAATGGCCTAGGGGGAAGCCGCACACCTCCCCTCGGAATGTGGAATCTCCCCGAGCGGTGCCTAAGGCACGCTTGTCTATCCCGACGAAGCAACCTCTATCTGCTCAGGACGAAGCTTGGCTCGCTGCCCTAGTCACTTGGCCATCACCCTATGTTTGGCCCTGAAGGCCCTCAGTGTGCATGCCTAAGAATCTTGAGGTTCTGCGCTCCTATATGCAAATGATGCTAATTATGGGGGAAGTCCCCATAATTGGAGAAGCATACGACAAGCTCTCCTTAATTAAGTTTGAAAATCACGACCTTGTGAACCTGGAGGCCTTCCCAGAATTAGCACCCAAGCTATACCTTGAAAGAGTACTAGAGGATGACGTGCTAAGGGTCATACCAATGTCGTGGGTGTGTGGGTTAGAAGGATCTGGATTACTAAAATTGCTGTGGATACCCCACTTTGGTCGCTACAATGTAACAACTACTAGCTATGATCCATGACGGTAGCTTGTGGATCCAGAATCACATTCCCCTTAATGCCGCCCTAATTCACCACATTACTGGTCTCCCCATGGAGGGGTCAAATCCCATGGAGTGCGTCGGCAAGAAGTATGAGAAACAAATCATCGAAAAGTTGCGAGATGACTACCATGTTGAGCAAAACACCAGAGGGTTCATAATCAACACAATTAATGACCTTGGAGTGCATATGGGTACCTTTTTTCTCGCTTGTAAAATGATGTGCAAGCACCAGGCTACAAATATCCCCGCCTATGTGATTCAGCTTGCTGGCTGCTGCAAAAAGGGGGTCCACTCTAACTAGTCGCAGTTCCTTTGCAACGAGTTTTTTGAAAACGTGCATGAGACCCGGGATCACGGGAGGGCGTTTTGTTACTCTTGACTGCTGCTGCTCGTTGCATTGGTCACATGGGAAGCCCCTGAAGGATCGGTCCTCCCTAAGCTTGAAACAGACATTTGTGAAGGGGCGCGATACGCGAACTTATGGGACTCAAAGGATGAGCAGCGTATTAAGGAAAACAAAGTATTTTGCGTACTATTTCAGAGCACGCTCGTAGAAAAAATTCATTCCCAGCCACGCTTGTCACCGATGGTCTATGAAAAATACAAGAGCATCATAGCATTCTAGGTGATGATGGACAATGTGCAGATTCGAGCTGTAATGATCCAGCTTGGATGTCGCTGCCTTACATGATTGCCTATGAGGAAATCGACCAGCTCATCACCACTTTGCCACCACAATGGAAATTGGGATTCAAATCAGCCGTGGTTGACACTATTGGTACAAGCACAATCTCAAAGACCCCCACCCCACCTGATATCGCAAAGAATTTGGAAGGTCGTGGCCCAAAAGGCTCCACCAGGATGAAGGTTCTCCCAGAGGCAGTGCAGGGCGTGGAGCAGGTATCACAGGAGGACATGGAAACTGATGGTCTGGATGCACAAGGTGTTGATTCCCTGCGTGGCATGAAATGGATAGTCGAACCTCTCAAGGGATAGTGAATAAAGCAGCAGGCTACGAGGCCCGGTCGAGAGACTGAGGTTACCTTAACCAAGGAATATTTGGAGCAAATCGTAGATGCAGTCACCCTCGCTTCTGAAGACAGATGGCTTGCCTGGGAAGAGGAGCAGAAGGCCATAGTTAATACATTACAGTATGAGCTCCAAGTTCTTCACCTCAAGGTCGATACCCTCCATATGAGCGTGGTACAAGTGAGGCTGCCTCCAATGACCACCACTGAGTTGATTTCCACAACGGAGAGCCGCCTGTGCCCCCTACCAGGCGAAACAATCACTTTGAGTCTACCTGCCTTATGTGTGCAAGTCTAGGCTTGCGCAGAAGTACATCTGGACTTGGCACGGCTTCCGCACGAGCCACTGCAGGTTCTCCACACATCCCTCTTTGAGGAAATCCAACACAGAGACCACCGGGTGCAGCATAAGCTAAGTATGGCCGAGTAGAAAATCGTAGAAATGACTACCGAGGTGTCCCAGGCATGGGCCGCGTGCATCCTTGCCACCATGCAGTAGACCAAGTTGGAGTGTTTGATCAGCAAATTGTGCACAGATGTGACTGAAGACATTTCGGCCTCTGCCACCCCCAAGCTAAGATTGAGGGACTCGTCGTAGCCATGAAGGCTTCTCGGACCGAGATCCAGAACATCAAGACCGAGATGGAGCAGCAGATTTCTATGTTGCAGGCTAAGTTGCAACTGGAAACTCCTCCTGAGGTACGTGCCCAGAGGGTTGTGCTGTTCATAGAAGCCACGAACACCATTACATATTAGATTTCTTAGGGCGCCAAATTTCCTGAGACAGCTATGCATCTATGTTCTAAGGTGCAGCGCGACCCTCTCCCACATGAATTTACCCAAGAACTACACTAGAAAGAAGAATAATTTGAGCAACTAGAGGCTACAATGCCCACTTTGATCCCTGCTCAATGAATGGCATGTCTGTGAGCTAGCCATACACTCAAAGATCATCTGGAATAGCTTTGCCACAAGAAGAAGGTTCTGAGTGACCACCTCAAGCCATGGGCCGATGAAGCCCTCAAGATATCTCAGGACTTGGATGTTGTGGTCAAACAGCTAAATCAAACCCTGGAAAGTGTCACTACTTCCACTGAAGACCCAACTTCTCATAAGTTGGTGGACATTTCACAGAACACTGCCGCGTAGAGTGAAGGAGTGTTTCCCCCTTTGGTCGATGCCATTAAGCAGCTCCAGGCAAAGATGCAAGCCCCACGGCCGCTGTGACTCGGGACGTGTCACAAGATTGTGTTGGGGGCCTGTTGGAACAGGGCCCCCTAGCTGCGTTTTGATATGTTACAACACTGGGTTTTTGATATATTTATGTTGTAATTGTTCTAGCGCAGGGGATTTTGGGCAGGTCAAATCCCCCAATGGATTGTAATTGGTCAAAGAGTAGAGTTAGAGTCTGCAAACCATAGTTTGCAGACCATAGGATAACAGGCTATGATGATATAAGTAGATGGATAATTTGAGTCTAAGGGTAAGTAAGTAAGTAATATTGATGCTACGTACGAACTTTTGATATCTGTTTGGGTAGTTTTGGGTAAGGAATCCTGCTGGATGTGTGTGCAGAGATCCTCTGTCCTGCTTTGTGTGGACCCCGCTGGCTGTGTGTGCGGGCTGTGACTTGGGTTTGTAACATGGTTTTGGATGTTAATGAACACGAAATCTATTGAAGTATATCTATGTTATCTGAAATGGTTGTGTTATTACTGAAGTACCTCTGCGTTATTTGAATAATATGTGACTGTATCTGTGATATATGAATTAGTTGTGACTGTGTTATTTTTGGGCGATAATTGCTGATGCGTAGGTGGATGTGAAGATGTTACTGAGATCTACATAATAATACTAGTCTTGTTTATGTTTACATGTTTTTATACTGTTAAAGGCTCGATAATAAGCTTGTTTATGTACGAACATGATAGAACTCAACTTGATCTACCTTAATTACCCACTCTCTCCCAGGGTGTAGAAACTTGGTTCTAGCACCCACCCATACTACTTCGGGTGAGACTTTGGCCTACGAAAGTACATCATTGCCGAAAGGGCCAGTAGTATAGGGGTTTTTTAGCAAACCTTAAATCCGAACCTGGGTCAGGACCCCTCAAGCCAACAGAATTGAATAAAATGTGTGATGAAAGGAAGAGATCATAAGATATGCAACCATGGTAAAGGAAATAAACATCCAAGAAGACTAAGAAGACTTGACTAGGAAATCTCCCAGAAATATATGAAGGCTCTGATGGAAGTTTGTAAAATATGGAGACCCTTAAAAATGTATATCTTTGGGAGATGTGTCAACATGTATGTAGGATATTGATACCTACAGGAATATGTCATGATGAAATACCATAAAAAATGTAATTTTTATATAGGTGTTCAATTTATGTTAAAATATCTAGATGAGCTTATGCAGGGCTTCTAAAGGGAAGTGTTTTTCCTCCACCATTGTGGTAGGATGAAATATCCTTGAAATAAATATGGTATGAGGATAGAAACATGACATGAATCTAGGCCATATGAAATTATTTATGTATAACACTCTGATGAAAAGGAATGATGACATGACTTGTTTATAAAAGTGATTGATGGCTTGTGCCCTGTGAAGAGGTCCCATGAGATGAAAACTCCATAACGAATAAGAAATTAATGACATCAAAGGAAGGATATCTTCATAGTAGCTTGTTGTCTCATTATTTTCCACTTGAGGGGTTTTTGTAGGTCCCTGATTAAGAGGGAGCCTAGAAACAAGTTTCTTACTTGGTAGAAACTTGGAAATTCCTAAGCCAAGAGGGAGCTTAGGTACATTCCTTTATTGGAATATGTACTACCTAACTGAGAGGGAGATATAGACACAACATTTTGGTTTTCACCTGGGAAGAAAAAATGAAGGATTGGGTAATCATTTGGCATCTGATACTCTTAAAGGATGTAGTAGTGCATCCAAGGTAAGAGGAGTCATGAAAGGACTGATATTCTTTGAGGACAAGGAATCCAAGATAATAATAGTCCTGAACATACTTGGAGAGAATATAGGTGGGCTATGTTCCAAGAGAGACAATGATGAAGGTGTATGTTAATCGTTGGTCTCTCCATTATTGGGCTCAAGATATCATGGAGAGATGGAGTTTCTAGTCAAGGCCTTGCTATGTGACAATGCTAACTGATATGATGCTGAACATATGGGTTACCAATCTGATTCTTCTTATGAGATTATTCAGATTAAGAATGACCAAGTACCATTATGAATACCTCCCTAGTTAAGAGGGAGTGTTGAAAAGTGTAACTAGGTTCGGTCTTCATAATGACATGTAATTATGCTTTTATGTCAGAAGATACAAAGAGAAATAAAATGAATTTATTATATTGCTTGCTTCATGGGTTTCATGAGAAATATATTTTATTTTTAGGTCAAATACTCTAAATTTTGAGTCTCTATGATTTTTGTCATCTTGTAATCAAGATAATAAAGTCATTGTCATGTAAATGAAGTCATGTTATACTTGTAAAAATACACATTTGTCTATGTAAAAGTAATCCTCCAAGACCTTGTTACTAGGCCTCTCCAAGTCGGTTTAAATATAATCAGGATCCTCCATGAAGAAGTTGACTATCTTCCAATGATCATGTCAGCCTCCAAGACTAGAAGGCAACCTATATAAGTATCATAACTCAACATCATTTCAGAGCATCAAATTCAGTCAATGATTTCAGATAAGTGTGAAGTTAAGGGACTGAAAGGAGTGTGGAGAAGGAGGCATATCAATGAAGGGATAATGTCTATGTAATTATGTATTAGATCTATATATATCTGACATATCTAAGAAAAAGGATGAATCTTGTTGCATCACATAAAAGACTTTGGTCCTGGCTATAAGATGACATGTAAAGGATTCAGAAAGGTGACCAAGAAGAGGTATATAGGGAGATGAGGAAGAGATATAAGGAATTTGAGAAGAAGCACTCTATCTAAGGTTGCTAAAGTATAGAGACCAAGTTTCTCTAGTTGAAGGTGAAGTGCATTGTAATGCAGAAAAGGGTGGATCGAAGGAGAAGCCAAGAAGAGTTACAAAGGTTAGTGACAAGGGTCACTAGGAGGATGCTTGTGTCAACGGTCTTTGTCATGGTCTTGGTACTCTTCAATTAAAGATATATAAGAAGAATGTATGATCATGTTTTCCTCTCAAAGAGTGAGAGGTTTTGGCCCTAGATTACAAGCCTACATGCTGTGTCTCTTGTGTATTTGATAATTGACTTGATGAGAAGAACCTAATAATAATCAAACAAAGAAAAGATCTAATTAAGCATAAATAAAATCACAAGTACTTATCAAGAAGAGAAATATCCTAAAATCCCTTGATTTCTCAACATGTACACACCTCCTCGTGATTAGATTAGTTCTGGTGTGGTACAAGTCTCCTTATATCCCATAATAGTTGGCACTCCACTGCACAATGTTATGTTTTTCCATGGTGGACATATTCTGTGGTAAATTTCCTGATACCAAATCGTTATCCACATTAGAAAACCAAGGAGAATGTGTAGAAATAGAAAACAATTTATCATCACGAAATTCGTCTGGAACTAGAGCGATGTCTTGTGAAATATTCATTTGGGACAAGAAATCTGCCACTGAATTATCCAGTCCAGGCTTGTCAATCACAATAATATTAAATTCGTGAAGTGAGAGTAACCATATAGTAATTCTTCCATTAGTAATTGGTTTTTTCGTAAGGAAGCTAATAGCAGAATGATAATTAAGGATGAAATTTTCATAACCAATAATATAGTGCCTAAATTTGTTGATAGCATGGAATACTGCGAGTAATATTTTTTTGGTAACAATGTAATTTAATTCTACATGTTAGATATTTTTGCTAACGAAATAAATAATATGTGGAATTTCATTATCCCTTTGTCTTAGCACAACTCAAAGGGTTGTATCTGATGCATCGGTACAAATGTGAAAAAGGAGAGACCAATTAGGCCCTCTCAACATTAGAGTAGTTGACAATTTGTCTTTCAGTACCCGCAATTTTTTTTAACAATAAGTATCCCATAAAAAAGAAACATCTTTAGTGAGAAATTTAAACATAGCTACAACAATTTAAGTAAAATTTTCAATGAATCTCCTATAATACCCTACATGTTCCAAAAAAATTCTTACCTTCCTTTGTGACGTTGGGACTGATATTTATGAAATTACCTCAATTTTTGCAGGGTCAACTTTTATCCCTGTTTGTGACACACGGTGACCCTGAACAATCCCCTTAGTTTGCATCATTTTCCATTATTTTTTACTGAGAGCTAGATGAGATTCTTGACAATGAATCAAAACATTTTCTAAGTTTTCCAGAGAATTTTGGAAGTCATTTCCATACACTGTGAATTCATCCAGATATACTTTCACACAGCTGTGTATAATATCAGCAAAAATAGTTAAAAAAAACTTATGAAAAGTAGCTGGAGCATTACACAAGCAAAATGGAATAACTATGTAAGAGTAAATACCCCATGGGAAGGTAAATGTAGTTTTCTCTTGGTCTTCTAGGGCTATATGTATATGATTTTAACCATTTCTCCCATCCAAGAAGGAGAAATACCTTTTCTCTGATAGAGTATCAAGCACCTGATGAATAAAAGGCAGAGGAAAATAGTCCATCAAGGTGGCTTTGTGGAACTCCCTATAATCAACAAAAATCCTCCATTTCCCATTTTTCTTGGGAACCACCACCAAAGGAGATATCCATTTACTGTCAGAGATGGGATAAATAAATTTTCACTCAAACTTTCTTGTAGTTCATCTTTGACAATTTCTTTGAGGGTTGGATTCATTCGTAATAGTGGATGTCTTACAAGCCTGATTTATTCATTAGTATAAATGTGGTGTATGCAAGTATCAGGATGAATTCCTTTCATATCTAGATAATCCCAAACAAATTCCCCAGAATTTTTTTGGATAATGTCAATTAATTGCTGTATTTTTTATCTATTTAAGTCTATAACAACATAGAATATTTTTCCATAACTAATTTCAATAGGTTGGGGGATTGCTTCTCTGTTTTCTTCTAAGCTTGCAATGGTAAATGATGAAAACACAACAGGATAACAAGTTTCCTGAAATTCACTGCTAAAAACATGATGGTAGGCACTAATAGAAACATGATAATATATACAACTTATATTAGATAAGAATTGTTACAAAAAGTGTTCTTCTGATTTTTCTTGAAGTTCTCTTGATTTTCCTAAGGTCAACCAAGGAAGCATGAAATATTCTTCACCATTAGGATTTTCCAACCAAAGAGACACTTTACCAGCTAATTGGGCACGTGAAAAGATATTCAATATTTGGATTTGTGACCCATTAAAGATAGTTGTTTCCCCATTTCTGCACCCAATGACATCCTCAACAGTGACCAACCAGAGTCGACTTAGAACTATTGGGTGTCCTGGTTTCGTAGTTTCTAGATAAATTTCTATAAAACCAATCAAATATTCCCAGGAAGCTAGTGTTACCAACACATCTTCTAGGACCCAAATAGGTTTGAGGATGGAGTTATCTGCTAATTCCAAGGTAATGGGTGTGTGTCTTATCTCTTTTATTTTCAATAATGTCATAGTATCAATAGGAATTTCATTTATGGCCGCCCCGATATCTACGATAGTATTAGGAACATAAGTTCCATTGATTTCTATGGTTACCACTGGGTTCCCTGGATCATCATATTTTGGTGTTATAACACATATTTCATTAAATTTGGAAGTATTCTATTACATGGCTTTCAACAACATTAATTCTTTTGTAAATCACCATATTAACTTAATTTAAGATACAAATAATTTTAGGAATGTCAAACCAATTAGAGACCATGAATAGGTCAAACATGAGATTGTTAGGTACAATAGTAATAATGCACAATATGAGTGTGAAAGAAAACTCTTAGAAACAATTTATTTAAGGTAAATAATATTAGTATGTCTAACATCCAAGAAAGATAATATAGTGATGGATAACATACTAGAGTCATCGACGTTTGATTTTTGTGTTAGATGACTCTAACCCCCTTTCCCACAACCTGTGAGAGAGTTGTTGATTGAATAATGGTGATGTGAGGATCTTAGTGTAAGTGGAAAGGAGGTGCCTCCCTTGCATTTCTTTGAAACTAGTCTACTAGAAACTTAGTAAAAAAAATTGTGCTAAAGTTTCTACCCCTTCATGCCTTTAAGTAACACTAATGAGGAGGTGATAATTCTTCTTTATAGCATCCATGCATTGTAATAACCCCAATTTTAACATGCGATTAATTATATCACATAAACAATGAATAATAAACCCAGAAACTATTTAACTAATCATCATGGAATTTTCAGAAACATGAGCAAGACGACTTACCTGTAATGGTGAATTTCCTTACTTGAGACTCCAAGGTTGAACGCTATCTGGATCCTGCTGACCGCAACAAAGTTTTGGGGACAACTCTCCACCCAACTGTAGGCTCAGCTATATGTAATCTTTCCATAGCTGGCCACCCCCGAGCCCTCAATCAACTTACTACTGCCAGGGTATCCTTTGTCTCCCATACCTTTCTCTCCAAAGAATGGATGAAAGAATGAATCCTCAATGTCTATTAAATAGACTAAACAATGGAATGGGAACCACATGCACACATTCATTGTGTCAACATGCAATCTTAATTTTTACTTAATTTAGTGTTCTCTTACTTTTTGTTAGCTTTACTTAATTTAGTGTTCTCTTAGTTAATCTTTCTTTCTATTAGTTTCTTAGTTTAACTCTTTGTTAATTTATTTACTTTTGTTAATTAATTCTTTCTTTAACTTTACTTATTGTTTATTGTTTTAGGACTCCAGTTTATTATTTACTATTTCATTTAGAACTCCAATTATTGTTTAATGTTTCATTTATTATTTATTTATTATTCTCTTTAATATTTATTTATTTACTTATTTATTAAATTATATTATATTATTTATATATATTTTTATTATTTTATAATTATTATGGGACATTACATGCATCCACTATAAAAGCTAGGCACTATTGATCTAGGTGTTTCAAGAAGGTTGGGTATCATTGATCTATCTCCACTCAAAGCCAAGTACATCGAATGATGGTTCTTAAATGGGTATTCAAGTCATTCCATTATGATGACACTGTCACAAATTGAAGCAAACAAAAATTAGTTGCCATTGAGAACCAATATACTTAGACAAGTAAGTAGTGGAAGTGAGGGTTTTCAAAAAATAGTACACTTGATGGTAGTCCGGATATTTATCTCTCCTTGTCAACATTGTCAAAGCTAATAATGGTCCTAATGTAATAGTTCCAACCTATTGTACGAAAAACCATGATTGACCATTACTTTCACCAAGAGGAGAAAATGATAAGTATTGTTAACGGGGAATAAATAAATGTGAAATGCAACTTATGGATTTTAGTTGAAATTTGTATATGTCCTCATGCTCTTTAATTATTAAATACTTAATGCAACTACTAATAAATTTTCATTAAAATATTAATTTTGAATATTAAATATGTATTGAAAGTCATTTATCTATTACACATGATTTTCTATGTGGTCTAATTAAACCACTTAAAACTCATTCACAATAAATTCTAATTAGTTTTGTAAAAGATGTATATTTACTTACATTAAGAGATTTATTTCAAAAATATGTTACATTCATAAACATGTATCAACACATATAACTAAATGGAATGCAATAAATAGCTTCATGCCTTGTTAGCTTCTATGAGATTATTTTAATTACAAATAGTTTATTCAATAATTGAATTTTACAAAATGTTAATCTTGATGGGAAAAGCATGTCATATGGTGGAAAAAAGTTTAAACATGTTTATTTGTGACCCAACTCTTGAATGAGCCTGAATAGTCTACTTAATGCTCATTATTAATTAATTAATCCTTGTTTCAATAGAAAACATTTTTTTTACATAGAGTTTTCTTTAAGAAATAACAATTTCACATTTATACATTCATATTAAACCACATGATAGGTAAATAAAAATCAATCACTTGTTTCTTGACTTATTGACTTACGTGGCATGATTGTATATAAAATTAATTGATTTAAAAATGCATAGTTAGAAAAATTTATCAATTGAAAATAGAATAAACCACTTAGAACTCATCATCGATTGATTTTAAATTATTATTTTTTTCTAAAAAATGTATCTTTAATTACATTAAGAGCTTTATTTCAAAAGTATAATACATTTATAACCTTGTATCAATGCATATAACTAAATAGACTTTAATATGTCATGCTTTATGTCTAGTTGGTTTTTATTATTTCAATTAGAAATGATTTATTTACGAATTGAAATTTACAAAATGTTAATAGGGATGGGATAATAAAATGTTGTATGTTGTAAAAATTTGAAATGCATTTATTTATGATCTATATCTTGAGAGAACTTGAGGAATCTACATAATATTCATTATCAATTAATTATTTCATGTTTTGCTAGGAAAAACATTTCATTTCACATGGAGCTTTATTTAAAAAAAACAATGTCGCATTTATACAATTATATTAAACTTCATGATAAGAAAATAAAAGTCGATAAATGGCTTTATATTAAAAATACTTATAATCATCTTCACACGAATATATATATATATATATATATATATATATATATATATATATATATATATATATATATATATATATATATATATATATATATATATATATATACATAGGTAGGCGTGTACATATATACATATATATATATACATATATATATACATCTATATATATATATATCTATACATCTACATCTTATATCTACATCTACATCTACATATACATACATATACATATACATATGTATATACATATACATATACATATACATATACATATACACACATATATATATATATATATATATATATATATATATATATATATATATATATATATATATATATATATATATATATATATAGACACACACACACACATTAGGATCTTCATTTCAAAAATAAATCACATTTATAAACTTCTATTAATGCATATAACCAAATAGAATACAGTAAATAGCTTCGAGTCATGTTGGATTCTATGAGATTGTTTAAATTACAAGTAAATTATTTAAGAATTGAAAGTGAAAAAAATGTTAAATGGATGGGAAAATAAATGGCTTATGCTGCAAAATGTTTAAATACAACCATTTATGATCTATCTCTTTAATTAATATAGATGGCCCACTTAACACATTTTTAATTAATTTTTCCATGTTTTATTAAGAACAATTTTTTTTTTTACATGGAGTTTTATTTCAAAAAAAATACAATATGAAATTAATACTCATATCAAACTACGTGGTAGACAAATAAAGGTCAATAAATGGATTCACTATTAACTTATATGGGATAAGATAATAGTTGATTTAAAAAATAAATAAATAAATTATGGATTAAAAATTGAATGCCTTACAATTTAAGGACTTTGAGGTATTCACCTATG
Source organism: Pinus albicaulis (assembly GCA_034641835.2). Lineage (NCBI taxonomy): Eukaryota > Viridiplantae > Streptophyta > Pinopsida > Pinales > Pinaceae > Pinus > Pinus albicaulis. The sequence goes on from CM076575.1 coordinate 379,651,951, forward strand.
ACCCATCACTCATTAGCTTAAATAGTTCACTTAATACTTATTATCGAGAAATTATTAGATTTATTTTTGGAAAAAATGTCTTATAGTATATGGTTATTATATATCACATTTATACACTCATATTAATGGATATAACTAAGTAAAAAACAATAATATATTTATGGTTCATATGATATGATTTCAGTTATTTAAAATACAAATTTATAGAAAAAAAAAAAACAAAAAATTCTTCAAATAAAGTTCAATGACATAATTTATCTATGATAGCATCCAATCAAACCTTCATAGTCCACTTAGCAATAATTACCATTAATTATATCTTTTTTTAGAAATGCAAAATTATTTATAATAGATTTTTATCTCAAAAATTAAATATCACATTTATGCACTCATATTAATGCTTTTTATAGGTAAAATGTCAATAACTAACTTTTGAGTGTTGTTGATTTTCAATATGATATGAATTTAATTACAACCATTAATTGATTGAAGTATATAAATTTATGTAATGTATGGATTGAGGAATCACATATCTTATGCTTCAAAAAGTTCAAATCATTTACCTATGACACATTTCCCATTAGCTTGAATAGTCAATAGTGCATGTAGCATTTATCAAGTAAATTATTATAATTTCTTCAATAAGAATTGCACTTTTGTTTTCAATTAGCTCTATTTCAAACCTATATTTCGCATTTATAGATGAGTATTATTCATATAAGTAAATAGAAGTCAATAAAAATACAAGCATGCCTTGATGGTTCGTATAAGATGATTTCAATGGAAAATAATTCATTTAAGAACACACATATTAGAAAAAAAAAATCGATACAACAAAGTCATTGCAAAAATAATTATAAATAATAATAGAAATATATAATAATATAATTTGAAATTCCCATTTTAATTTTTTTTTTATTAATAGAAAGTTCTGATTTTTTCCTCGGCCAAAAAAAAATAAAAATAAAAATTTCATATAATATTCCAAAAGATATAAAATCATCCAAATTAATTCAGAAAAAACTATGTTCAAAATGCATTAAAAATTGGAATGTACTTGTGAACAAATTTATAAAGAAAATTATCTTCGTCCACTACAATGAAGTACAAGTTCTATTGAACATTCGAATGTACTCATGTTTCTCTTTCATATGATGAAGTGTGTTAAGAAAGGGGAATAAAACCTACAAAAGCCACGTATCTTGCTCTTTTTTGTAGAAATTATATAACTAATGTGTTATACATCCAAGATTCTCCTAATCACACACTATTTGACTTCATGCATAATACATAATATCATCTACTATTGATCATTACTTGCGGAAATTAAATCAATTGCATGCACACATTAAAACCCTAAAAATTCACACATATGAACACAGTGATTTATGGGAAAGCTTAAAGCTGAAAACCCCCAACTATCTATATAATATATGTCATAGAGATCATGTAACAATAATCATACAAAGCTTCTCACAAGCTCTCAATACAATCTCCAATCGTTACACACTAATTAGGTCCGATCTAGCAAATCCCATGCACCAATCTCTGCCACCTGCTAGCCTGCCCTTACTGAGAAATCCATATTGAATATGGGCTCTGAATGAACTTGAATCCACCTGGATTTCACTGTGCAATCCTCATTGGCATCTCCATCAATGTGTGGTGCAAACTCATGCACCACTATGGTCACAACTGATAGTCTACTTGCTCTTTCACCTACCTCTCCACTGGTCTCCACTGAAACTGCCCATGCAATGTAGTTAAATGATGTATTATTTATTTGATTAATGATTTAATATTTAGTGAATTAATTAATAATTAATTCACACCACTCTCACTAGTGTATCAATCAGTTAGACTAGATACAACTAGCTCAACTGTGTCTAACTGAGTTAAACTGAACACAACTCCACCAACTACCTCAATAACTCCACCAAACTCTGTCACATGAGTTCTAACTTAAGTCTCCACGAAATAGCTCCACTTAACCCTCAGGAATAGCGCAATTCCTTCTGTTAGCTCCTGTGCCACATCTGTGCACTTAACTGAAGTGCTCCAAGAGAATAAGATAATGTTTATAGTCCAAATATATTAAGAGCTAATAATATTCGACATATCTATTTTTAGATTGGAAATCTAAAAATAGATTCCACCCAGTATGTCTAAAAATAGAAGTCCATATATTTTTACAACTTGACCAACCATCCACAAATAGCATCCTGCAACTCATAGAATATGATCGACATGTCTAAAAATAGACAGTCTAAAAATAGACTTGTGCCAAAAATAGCCTGCGGGCCCACTTAGTGAAGGCGACTCTTTTCACTAAGCTCATCATCTTGTTGCAATCTCAACACTCCCTCTCAACAAGATAGGGATTATCTGCCACCCAGATCCTGCTTCTGTGGTATTCGAATTTTTTCCTGGTGAGCACCTTCGTCAAGATATCAGCATCCTAATCCTTCGTAGAAATGTAAGAAAGTAACATGATTTTCTGTTGCACACAATCTCTGATATGATGATACCGAATGTTAATGTGTTTAGATCTATCATGAAATACTCGATTAACCAAGAGTTTGATGCAACTCTGATTATCACAATATATCACAGTAGGATCTAAGTGTGAACCGAACAGTGCGACTAGGATCTTCCTCATCCATATAGCCTCACATGCAGCCAAACTTGTTGCCATGTACTCAGCCTTCACTGAACTGAGTGCCACGGATCTCTGCTTCCTGCTGTACCAAGAAACTATTGTCGACTCGATACTGAAAATCCCTCCAGTTGTGCTCTTTTTGTACGTTGGGCTCCTTGCCCAATCTGCATCCATGAAGCCACACAGCTTCACCTCATCCGAGTTTCTATACCAAAGTCCATATCCCGATGTGCCTCTGAGATATCTCAATACATGCTTGCTTGCCTTCCAAAAGAGCTTGGTAGGCTTAACCATAGCTTGTGAAATCTGGTTAACAGCGTAGCATATGTTAGGTCTTGTATTGACTAGATACATAAGCGACCCCACCAACTGTCGGTAAACAGTGGCATCCACTACCTCTGCCGATGTAGCATCCTCTTTCCTCCAACCACCAGGAAGAGGAGTGTCAATAGGCTTGCAGCCTTGCATGTTGAACTTCTCCAGTATCTCCCGGGCATACATGCCTTGAGACACAAACAATCCATCACTGCGCTACCAAATTTCCAATCCCAGGAAATAATGAAGGAGGCCCAAGTCCTTCATCTAAAACTCTTTTGCAAGATCAGCCTTGCATGAGAGTATCAACTGTTCATCACCCGTGAAAATCAAATCATCTACATAAAGTAAAATGATCAGCAACTTACCCTCCACCACAATCTGGTATAGGTTTGGATTCGCATCACTCTTGGCGAATCCAAGACTGGTGAAATAACTGTCTATCTGTGTGTACCAAGCATGAGGTGCTTGTTTCAACCCATACAGTGCTCTTTTGAGCCTGCACACATGTGACTCGCTACTGAAGATCTCGAAACCTTCGGGCTACTCTATGTACACCTCCTCCTCAATGACTCCATTGAGGAATGCAGTCTTCACATCCATCTGATGAATGTGCCATCCCATCTGTGCCGAGAGAGCTAGGATGCTCCGTATGGAAGAATACCTTGCAACAGGTGCAAAGGTTTCCTCATAGTCAATCCCATCAATCTGTGAGAATCTCGGGCAACAAATCTTGCCTTGTACTTCTTGACGCTCCCGTCAGCTGCTTGCTTCACTTTGTAGATCCATCTCGAACCTACCACTAATTTCCCTTCCAGCCTTGGGACAATCTACCATGCACTGTTTCTAACAATCAAATCATACTCTTCCACCATGGCATCTACCCATGCAGGGTCCTCCATAACTTCCTTGAAAAAGGATGGTTCTGTCATGATACACTTGCTCATCAGAGCCATGTATCCAGTATATCAGTCAGGTGACTGTCTCTATCTGTGCTGTGATGTAGGTGCTCCTACAATCTTCTCTGCATCTTGATTCAATCGCTCAGCTTCTGTAGTGCGCTTCCACCCTCTGATGGTTGTTGTAGCATGAGTGGTTTCTTCCACTCCATGAACCTCCTCTTGTGGTTGATCCACATCCTAAGGCTCATCCTTAGGAACTAATAGCTCCTCATTTGCATGCAAGTGTGGCTCCCTCTCAAGCAAACACTTCATGGCTTTCTCCTCATGAAATTTGATATCTCATTGCACAACAGTCTTTCAACTGTATGAAAAATACACACGATAGTTGTGGGGTGTTTCTGTGTACCCAAAAAATATCCCAACCTCTGCGGTTGGCTCCAGCTTCTTCCTAGCATCCTTCGTCACATGAATGTAAACAGGTGAGCCCAAAATTTTCAAATGAGAAATATCACGCCTCTTACCAGAAAATGCCTCCTCGGGTGTACTCATGCCAAGTATCCTATGAGGAAAACAGTTTTGCACATAAACCACAGTGTTGCATGCTTCAGCCCACAAGTGTATGGGAAGGCCCTAATCATGCAACATCGCCCGTGCAACACCCACGATCATTCTGTTCTTTCACTCCGCAACCCCATTCTGCTGTGGGTTATGAGGCGCTATGAGCTCTCTTCGAATTCCTTTTGTGCTGCAAAAGTCCTTGAATTCGCCAGAGATGAATTCACCACCATTTTTGCTCATAAGAGCCTTCACCTACTTCCCCGACTCTTTTTCAACCAATGCCTTAAACTCACAGAACTTAGAGAATGTCTCGCTCTTCTTCGGCATGAAGAAGATCCAGCACTTCCGAGAAAAGTCATCAACAAAGATCACATAATACCTGTGCTTTACTGTCGAAGTTACTGAGAAAGGTCCACACACGTCTGTGTGAATTCTCTCAAGGATCGTCGTGGCGTGACTATCCTTCTTGTGAAAGGTGGCTTTCACAAATTTTCCCAAATTACATCCTTTGCACTGATCTAACTATGCAAGTGTACCTTTGGGAAGCCCGATAGAAATCTGCTACAAAATTTTCAAAGCACCATGGTGAAGATGGCCAAATCTCCTATGCCATAGCTCACCCTCATCCTGGCTCACCACTCCTTTTGCCTTGCCTGCCATTGCTGCGCAGCCATCTACCTGCAACTGATAAATTTTCTTAACTCGAACCCCTATCCTCTGGGTTTCACCAGTTTCCTTACTGCACATGAAAGCCTTTCCCTCGCTAAAGACAACATCATATCCCTTGTCTTCCTAAATCACCACAGAGATAATATTCTTCTTCAATCCTGGAACATGCATGACATCCTTTAAGATGAAAGGTTTTCCAAAGTCCCTCTCAAAGGAAATGGTCCCGATACCAGTCACACTGTATCTACCATCATCGCCCATCTCGATGTGCACTCCAAGATCCTTCTCATCGAGATCAGTAAACAAATATTTGTCTCCGGTCATATGGAAAGATGCACCACTGTCAAGAAACCACACTAAACCCATCACACTTGAGACCAAGCATGCGATCAGTGAAAAATCCAGCTCAAAATGTGAGGTTAAGGCCTCTCCAGCTATAGATCCAGCAGCTTGCTTATTTTTCTTCTTCTGTTGACAATTAGTGGCGTAATGTCTGTGTTGGTGACAGTGAAAGCACTTCACCTTGGACATGTCTTGCTTCTTTCCTTTCACACTGGATTGAGAAGTATTTTTCTTGCTCTTCACCTTCCTTGCTTTGGCAGCCAAAGAAAAATTTTCTTCATCTTCATTCTTCGATGAAGATCCATCCCTAGTACTCTGCCTTATCTCCTCCTGCACAATATCCGACCAAATTCACTCCCATCCTGTCAGTTTCTCCCGACCACTGACAGAGTCCTCATAGGAATGCCAACTCTTCAAAAGCCCAAGGAGATCCAAGCTCACCAAGTCCTCTTCATCTACAGTAACCCCCACACTTCCCAGCTCATCCCTGCATTGGACGAACTTTGTGAGGTACTTGGGTATACTTTTTCCCTTCTCCATTTTTATTTGCTTGAGTTTATCCTTGAGCGCCAACTTCCTCTAGTCACTCTTGCTTTGGAACAAATCTGTCAAATCTTTCCACATCAAGAATGGAGAAGCTTTACCATGAAGGCTGGACACTATGTGATCCTTCACACCTTCTAACAGAATCCTTCAACATTTTTCTATCTTCTTTTGCCATGCGTCAAGTGCAGTAGCATTGGTAGAAGTAGGTTTTGGAATTTCTGCATCTATGAACTCCTTCAACCCATTATCCTCCAGCACTGCCTCCATCCTGTCCTTCCATGAAATATAATTCAATCTACCCTCAAGGGCATACTATAATCACAATCTGTTGAAATTCATCTCAACTTTGACACCAAGAAAACACTATTGCAAATTTGAACTCCACCAGCAAAAAACTCAACTGCTTCAATGCTTTGCAATTGCTCTAATGATCAATATCGCTCTAATACCATGTATAAATTATATAACTAATGTGTTATACATCAAACATTCTCCTGATCACACACTATTTGACTTCATGCATAATACAAAATCTCTTCTACCACTTGCTGAAATTAAATCAATTGCATGCACACATTAAAACCCTAAAAATTCACACATATGAACACAGTGATTTATGGGAAAGCTTAAAGATGAAAACCCCCAACTATTTGTATAATATATGTCATAGAGATAATGTAACAATAATCATTCAAATCTTCTCACAAGCTCTCAATACAATCTCCAATCGTTACACACTAATTAGGTCCGATCTAGAAAATCCCATGCACTGATCTCTGCCACCTGCTAGCCTGCCCTTACTGAGAAATCCATATTGAATATGGGCTCTGAATGAACTTGAATCCACCTGGATTTCACTGCGCAATCCTCATTGGCATCTCCATCAATGTGTGGTGCAAACTCATGCACCACTATGGTCACAACTAATAGTCTACTTGCTCTTTCACCTACCTCTCCACTGGTCTCCACTGAAACTGCCCATGCAATGTAGTTAAATGATGTATTATTTATTTGATTAATGAGTTAATATTTAGTGAATTAATTAATAATTAATTCACACCACTCTCACTAGTGTATCAATCAGTTAGACTAGATACAACTAGCTCAACTGTGTCTAACTGAGTTAAACTGAACACAACTCCACCAACTACCTCAATAACTCCACCAAACTCTGTCACATGAGTTCTAACTAAAGTCTCCATGCAATAGCTCCACTTAACCCCAGAATAGCGCACCTTTCCGCAATTCTGTACATCCGTGCACTTAACCGAAGTGCTCCAAGAGAATAAGATAATGTTTATAGTCCAAAATATACAAGAGTTAATATTCGACATTTGTTTTTGTATTTGAAATCTATTCATAGATTCCACCTGCGATGTCTAAAAATAGAAGTCCATCAATTTTTCCAACTCTCGACTCACCATCCCGTTAGAGTCGGCCCTTACAGCCCTCCGTCAGTGATCATTTCGTCTTTTGCATATTCATTTTTAGGTGTCTCGCTTGTTCCACTTCGTTGCATTTCACTAGGATCATGCCATGGAACTGACGAAGGGGTCTGTCGTCTTATGTTTCCTCATGTTTACACCTGCAGTGCTATTTTAAAAATTTTCCTCAAAAAATCACTCAAAGTCATTGTCGTTTCATATATGGTCATTAAAATGTCAATAAGTGTCTTTGGTCCTAGTGTCTAGGGTTTTTGAGTCATTTGTATACCAGTCATAAAGCCTGCAGAATGAGGAAGGTTCCGCATATTTTTATTTTTTGTTTTATTATCATCAGCATTTTAAAAACATTTCTAGTCCAAAACTCTGTTTTGGAACTAGAAATTGTTCATTATTATTTTTGTAATAAATTGTGCTCATTCCACCAAGAAAAATGTCAAAAGCAGACCTCTGGTCTTTTCCTTAGCTAAATAGCCATACCCCTGCAAAAAGACAACAAAATCATCAAATCTGATTGTGAAAGACATTTACATCATATATAAAAAGCCAAAAAAGTTTCATTTCCACCAATCTGCAGCATACAAATCAAGATTTGGAGTTGGAGGGCCGAATTTAAGTTTTGAAACATCGTTGACAGGGTTTTGGAGCTCGAGCGACCCACTTGGGCGCGAGCGACCCACCTGGGCAGAGCGACCCACTTGGGTGATTTTCGCAGTGTAAAATTACAACGTGAGCGACCCACCTGGGCAGAGCGACCCACTTGGGTGATTTTCGCAGTGTAAAATTACAACGTGAGCGACCCACCTGCGCAGAGCGACCCACTCTCCAACAGAAGTCCGGAAAATCGATTTGAGCGCCCAGTTTCGTTTGGGATCGCCCCCAACGGCCTTCAAATAGGTTTTTAACAAATGCTCAATGGTTTTTAATGTGTTGGTGGCATCATTTATGATTTCAAACATTTGAAATGGAGGATTTAAACCCTACAGTCATGGCAGTATTGTTCTTCAGGGTTTTTAAATGAATATGGATGGTTGCATGAGTTTTTCTCCTATCTTATATCAGTGATATATCCACCCTTGCATATATTATCAAAACCCCATTAATCTCATACCCATTATACCATTGTGGTCATTGTTATTACTTTACCATATTCAAGACTTTTGTTCCATGGTGACTATGGTTATATTGTGTCTCACTGCCCAATGATAAAAAAATTCTCATAACTCTGTTTCACTGCCCATTGACACTTATAACTCTGTTGTTATTGCTCATAGACAAACACATTCATATGATGTCGTGCTCCCTTTGACAAGATTTGCTCAATATTCTGAAGGCTGCCTGCTTCCTTTGGTCAAGTTTCACTTGTAATTAAAACAGAGATATTATCAGTGTTTGTTTCCTTATGGTGTTTTGACGGTGGGGATATTTGTTGGGTGTTGAAACACACATCATAATTTTGTTTTCACTGCTTTCATATCAGTATACATAGTGCCAATAGCTTGTTCAGAGCCATGTCAGAGACAGAGTTAGAATATGAGCTAGGGTCAGGCAGTGATTCTGTGACTGAAGGTAATGTGCCACGGGGGTCTCATAAAGATAACAGAAGTGGTAATCATCGCAGAGAGGAGCCTACTTCTTTGGCTCGGTTGCAGGCATGTCCATTAGCAATGGATTGTTTTCGATATTTGTCATATTTCAGATTTTGTGAGATGGTTGCACAAACCCGGATTCATCGTGAATTGGCCCGTCTGTTTGTTCTACATTTACGGGATGGTCGGGTAAATCTTGCCGGGGTTGATTTCATTTTGTCACCCTTGACTATTTCTCAAGCCACTGGCATACCAAACATGGGCGAGGAATGGAACAAGCGTTAGCATTTAGAGAAATTCCACTATGAGCCATACATTAAAACTGGATATATGGGTTACTTGAGCAGATTTTTTCCATTCAGATTCTTGAGAGATGAGTATGCACCGTTGATGAAGCTCATCATTCAGTATTTTAGTTGTGAGGGCAGGTATGCTCGTCTTTTCGCGTACCATATTCGTTTGTTGATGCACTTCACAAGGGTACGTATGATGAATATCCCGTATTTCATATACCGCAACATAGAGAGGATGGTGATGTTTGTGCAGAAGAAGACGAGCCCAGTGCAGCAGTACAGGAGTATATACCATTTCGCTTTGATCAAGATCATGGTGTCGCATCAGTTGGCAGAGCAGGGCATCACTTGGGAGGATTTCATTTCTAGAGACTTTTTCAGAGTGCCACAGCCGCGTCTCGAGACAGTTCATGATGCAGGAGAGCCTTCACACCAGCCGGACATACTTGAGGTTGAGCATATCAGCACTCCTTTGGTTCAGACATATCAGCGAGGCCACAGGGCCTTATTTGCAGCGACACGACGAGTATTATCTCCACATGATGTGGAAGGGGTCTCGCCTTCTTCTTCAGCGCAGGTACAGGTACAGGACAGGGGCAAGAGGCCCATGCATGATGAGGGCCCATCAGGAGGCCAGGACACAGATTTCACAGTCATTGATGTTGATGCGGGCTCTCCCAGCTCGAAATTAAGGGAAGTCATCCAGGAGCAAAGGGCCGAGAATGAAAAGTTGAAAGATCAATTGCAGAAGGCTCAGTGGGTGATTAACTATGTGGAGCAGCGCAACAAACAGCTTGAGGATGAGCTCACATATTATGAGTTGCGTCGAATCCGTGAGGACCGACAGTGGAATCGAAAGAGGCCCGGTGACATGACACCGACTGACAGAGATACTGAGCTCACACATGTGAACATCCATCTGGAGAAGTTGTTGGCGAAGGCCAACCGAGACAAAGACATGCTTCGCCACATGAAAGGCCATTACTGGGCTCGCATGCATGTTTGCAAAGCGAGGATGAAGATCATGAAGAGGAGGTTGCGCAAGGCACTTCGACGGCGGAAAAGGCCTAATCCACTTCGGATTTTTGCCGAGGCTTCATTGACTGGGCAGGACACATGATGGAGGACCTCCGCTCCGAATTTGGGCAAATTCGGAGAAAATTTTGTCATTTTCAAATTTTTGGGTCAAAAAACAGGTTTTGCAGTTAAGCGGGTCGCGCACTTATGCGCTCACTTTTTTTTGGGACACTTGCTGGAGGAAATTTTTACATTTTTGGATTTTTCATGGTTATTTATGCATCCTCAGAAGTCAACTTAGCATTTCATCAAAATCTGGATGGTCAAAAAGCTCAAAAACACCATGAAAACCACCTTGCTGCCACCTTTTGCACCAGCAGGGAGAACCTCTGGGAGAATGAGGTTTTGGAGGGTCAAATGAGCTCCAAATTCAGAAATTCCACTTGGGTTGGATAGTCAACATCCAGGGCTTTCCAACGAGCTATCATGAGCTCAATTTGGATGCCGGGAAGTACCTCAAATTCAGGCTGGAAAACGAGCGACCCACTCGGCTCAAGAGCGACCCACTTAAATTTTTCCTGAATTTTCAGCTGCCAGCTCAGTTTTTCGCCTAGTATGGACCATTTTTGCTTGTGGATAGAATTTTTGGGTTTTTGTGATGTAAATTCATGTTTGACATGTAACTTTGGCTTATTTTTATCTATTCTAGAAGATTCACTCTCAAAAGGGTAAAAAATCATGTAATGGATCAGTTTCCACTCTTTTAGAGGCAAGTTGTTAGCTGCCTAGATTGTAGTTCCATGATTAGAATTGGTTGAAACTGATCCCTGAAGAGGGAATTCGACCCCTAGAGGTGGGGAAAGTTGTTAGAGTGATCTATATATTGTAATTTCTCAATCATTTTCAGAGGTTGGAGAGGTTGGACTCTTGGGATACTTTTGATATCATTGTACATATTTTTCATATTTTGGCTAAGGAAAGATCAGGGGTTTTGCGGCACTTGTTGGGATCCTTGTGGTGTTCTGTTATTGATGGTGTTTCCTCTTTGTTTACTGTAAGTTTCTTCATGTTTAATGTATGCCATCCTTTCATTATGCTTCTGAACTAAATTGAATGAGTGAATAAGGTTGAATCCATTGTTTACAGTGCTCGGCCTTTGAATTCAGTTAGTTCTATATGTTTTCAACTGTTTGGAGAGGATCCAAGTTCTTCTTTGCCCTCTTCAGCTCCTCGTCGGTCTAATCTGTCCATATATCCAATCAAAAGCATCAAGACATTCACCTACCTCGCCCCAAATTGAAATCTGCAAAGGTCTGACCTTATCCCCGGACCCAAAATTTGTTTTCCCATTACTCCAGCGAAAACCCAAAAAACCAAAAATCAAACATACCTATCTCTTTACTAGCCTAAAATCAGTTCTTATTGTAAGTCATCTCGTATCCTATTGCTTATTTTCTCGAGATTGACGGAGAGAGCCCTCTCCTGTCCTCGTAGGGCTAGCTACGAGGCTGAGCGTGGTTTGATGTAGCCTTGAGTTTTACTTCATTTCAGCCTGAGGTAGATTTGAGTGCTAACATAGTGGCGACCATACTGGGGAAGATCTCAATGGTTTGCTTGTTGATGTGTTTGTTCCATGAGTTTTAGACGGAGTCTGAAGTCACGCCAGGTAGCTTTCGAAACGCTTTTGTTATGCATAAGCGGTAGTAGATAAACGCTGCTTCAGTCGATCTCCGGTAAGCTTGTGTGTGCAGTACTTGATTTTTAAATCACCCCAGTATACTTATTCGTTCTAGACCCTTTGGATGATTGAGTCTAGAAGTCGAAAGGCTGAAAATAATTGACTGTGTTCCTTGAAATTTATCCCGAGAAGATCAATACACTGGCTTCAAGAAGGAATACTAGGGCAAATCCCGACCCTGATCCACCAACAATATTTGAAAATCCAAATCTGATTCCGAGGACCCTTAGAAAACAAGGAAGTCAAGAAAGTTCTGAAAGAGAAAGTCAAGTGAGTTTTGGGAGTTCCAGATTGCTTACTAGATCTGCATCTTGTCCTGTGAAGATTATATATGTTGATGAAATTCCTTTTGATGCACGGTTTGAAACATCCTTGTTTGTAAATTTTTCTGAAACTGAATTGTCAAGATTAGTTCCAGATCCATTGTTTACTGAAGATTTGCAATATAGATTTGTTTCACATTACCTGGATAGACAGTTGCAAAATTCCATTGTGGATACTAACACTCCTGAATTCACTGAATCTGCTTCACAAATTTTTGAACCATCTGAAATTGCATCTAGTTCACGGATCCCTACTGAGCCTCCCTTTATCCCTACCATTCCGGTTCAGCCTGACCTTTTTGATCAGCAATCCATAGTAATTTCTCCTCCGTCTCCACCAAATACACCTCGCAGACCTACTGCTCCTAGTCCTCCTGTTTCTCCTCGACAGCAGATTGTCATCAATCCACCAAGAGCTATGGCTGCTCGTTTTGCACCTCTTGTGTTACCACAGCAGTTGAATGATATGCCCGCAGATTATCAGAGCAAGATCCCAACATTTGATGGCACTCCACAGAGTCTTCCGGCACAGCAGCACGTAGACAATATGGCAGATTTTTTTGATCGTTTTGAGATTGATGAAGAGAATGTGAGCATGAGGCTTTTTGTGCAAACTTTTGGAGGAGAGGTAAGAAAGTGGTTTAGAGCCTTGCCGCAAAGAAGCATCACTACATTGGCAGAACTCCAGAGGCAGTTTTTAGATCGATGGGAGATGAAGAAGGATCCGCTGCAGATTACTTCAGAATATACAAACCTCAAACGTAATCCTGGTGAGTCTGTTCAGGATTATATCATTAGATTCAATACAGTGTATAATGCTATTCCAGATGACTTGAGACCGTCTAAAAAGTCTGCTCTCCTTAAATTCCCGGATGGTTTTGATCCGGAGATGGCTTATTCCCTTCGTGATAGAGATCCACCTACTTTAGAATATATGCAGAAGGTCGCTGTTAGTGTTGAGGCAAATCTGAATGATAAAAGAGCACGGTTGAAAGCGGAGAAAAGAGTGACAATAAAGGAAGAGCCTTCCACATCTATATCAAAACAACACTTGATTCGTGAGGTGGAAAAATTGCTTAAAAAGGTGAATCTCGACAAATCAGAAACACAGTTTCGAAATCCAAATTTCCGTGGCCAGCAGCAGCCACAATTCAGAATTAAGCAGCGTGAACAAAGAGCTCAAGAGCCAGCAGCCCAACAGCAGATTAAGACTCCTCTTTTGTAGAATTTTGTGAGTCATGATTCCAATGATGATGATGATGTGTCAGGTGAGCAAAATCATTTCTTCACTCCCGATGATTTGCCTATTTATATCACCGAGGATGAAGAATATGGAGAAAGTTCAGTTGTTCAGAAAGATGAGGATTTCATCCTAACAAATGATGCTGATTTAGAGGAAGAGTCAGATGAATACCAAAGAGGATATATGAATGCATTGACTGCCCAGCAGAAACAATATTCATTGAGAAATCGAGATGTGCCCATAAATCCCATTCAGAAAAGAAAAGAAGCTTCAGCACCGAAGACGGATTCACCGATACCACAAAAGAAAGGGAAAGAGACAATTGATCCAGCAGCTAGTAAAGTATCATCAGCAGAGAAGGTAAATCAGTCAAACATAGTGAAAGACAAGGCTGAAAAGAAGGAAGTTCCGGTTAAAGAGGTTGAGAAAGTTTCAGCATTTAGTTTGGAGAATGAAATTTCCAAACTGAAAATATCTATTCCTTTGACGGAAATTATGAAGAACAACAGCTACCGTAGTCAAGTCTCCAAAATTCTGAACTTTGATCCAATGATTGACACAGTAAATGTTGAGGATGATCAGCCGGAATTGATTTTTGGGCCTGCATTAAATGGTGAGTCCCCTGACAGTAATGTTCCTCCTTTTTACATCAGTTTGAGGTTGCACGAATATATATTGCACAATGCTATGCTCGATTCGGGTGCTTCGCACAATTTGATGCCAAAGGCGATCATGGAAAAGTTGGGATTAGACATTACAAGAGAATATCATGATTTGTATTCATTCGATTCCAGCCGGGTAAAGTGTATAGGACTCATCAAAGATTTGGTGGTAAGTTTAGATCAAATCCCAGCGAAGAATGTTTTGATGGATGTGGTGGTTGCCGACATTCCTCCACGATTCGGGATGCTCCTTGCAAGATCTTGGGGGGAAAAGTTGAAAGGTACACTTCAGTTAGATTTCTCTTATGCTACAATTCCAGTCTTCGGTCAAATGAGAAAGTTATATCGAGAGCAGAAGATGAAATACATGATAACTAGCAAAGAGAAGCCAATCAATCATCCTGTGAATTATGTACATACTGATTTAGAGTCATTTGTGTTGCTTGCTGATAGTTTTAATGATATAGAAAGTCAATTAGCTCAGGCAGAAGACATACCAGAAATCAATGAGAATTTTAGAGAGGTTTTGCAAAAAGAAAGAAGAGAAAAACAAGTTGTTATGGAGCAATCAGCTGAAGATAATGGGCAGCAAACAGGAAAAACAGAGCCGGTACAGTTTCAGCATTTAGAGGATGATGAAGATGGTCTTTGGACCATGGATTTTGATGGCGCAGTGGGCAGCGATGGTGCTGGGATTGGTGTGTGGATTCGTAGTCCATTTTCCGCTCCTGATAGAGTTCCGAGAAATGTGAGAGTGTGTTCCTACAAGCTTGCATTTGATTGTTCTAATAATGAAGCGGAATACGAGGCTCTTATTGCTGGCCTTAAGATTCTTAAGAAGCTGAAAGCGAAAAGGATTGCAGTATATGGTGATTCAGAATTGGTGATAAAGCAAGTTAAAGGTGAGTTTCAGGCTAAGCATCCTCGCATGAGGGCTTACCGAAATGCAGTTTTAGACATTCTGAAGTTATTTTCTGATCATACTTTGACATGTGTGCCCCGCATACAAAATGGTGTTGCTGATGGACTTGCTAAGGCAGCAAGCAATCTTAAGATTCCAATGAATTTCGGCAACAAGTTCGAGATACATGTGAAACACCGGCCCACCGTTCCAGACAATCAGCGATGTTGGCAAGTCTTTGAGGATGATGAGGAGATTAGTGAATTTCTGCAGAATAAGGGTAAGTTTAAAGACACCTCCATAGATACAGAATTTGATGATGGCAATGATAACCTACAGATAAACCAAATGGATGTGCTGCAACTCAAGGACAATATCATTCCTAAGGGATTGATTCCTTTGGAAGAGTTGTTTGATCAAGATGATGTAGCCCGCAAACCGACATTGAGGTCAACAGAAAAGGGTGTCGAAGAGGTAAATATTGGGACGGCTGAGAATCCCAAGATGGTAAAGCTATCAAAGTCCTTGTCACCAAAGGTAAAGGCAGAATATGTGAAATTGTTGTCTTCATTTTCTGATGTGTTTGCGTGGGATTATTCAGATCTTAAAACATATGATACCAACATCATTCAGCATACTATCCCCATCAAACCAAATCAGAAGCCTTTTCATCAAAAGTTGAGGAGGATCAATCCAAAGCTGCTACCATCAATCGAAAAAGAGGTAAATAGGTTGTATAAGTCAGGAATCATTGTACCTATTCGATTTTCAGATTGGATATCAAACTTGGTGCCCGTGAGAAAGAAGACAGGTGAGATCCGTTTATGTATTGACTTCAGAAATCTGAATAAGGTATCATTAAAGGATAATTATCCGCTGCCAAAAATGAATCATATATTGCAGCGAGTAGTTGGAGCATCAAGGATGTCACTACTCGACGGATACTCAGGTTATAATCAGATTTTAGTGCAGGAAGATGATCGTGACAAGACTGCGTTCACAACTCCTTGGGGAACATTTCATTATGCAAAGATGCCGTTTGGTTTAAAGAATGTAGGCGCTACCTTTCAGCGTGCAATGGACATGGCTTTTACCAACGAGAAAGATGTGTTTTTGGTTGTTTACCTTGATGATTTAACTGTGTTTTCCAATTCTGATGAGGAACATTTATATCATTTGAAAATTGTTTTCCAGAAGTGCAGAAAATATGGCATTTCGCTGAATCCAAAAAAGAGCCTTTTCGCCATGGATGAAGGAAAGCTCCTTGGCCACATCATATCGAAAGATGGCATCCGAGTTGATCCTGCACGTGTTGAAGCCATACAGCAGATTGAACAGCCCCGGAACAAGAAAGAAATACAGTCATTTAATGGTAAAATGAATTTTCTGCGTCGTTTCATTCCAAATCTTGCAGAACACCTTAGAGAAATCACGAACATGCTGAAAAAGGACAGTCAGGTAAGGTGGACAGAAGAGGCGGTGAAGTAATTCAATTTGGTAAAGATAGCTCTTTCCTCAGCCCCCATTTTAATCAGCCCGGATTACACACAGGACTTTATTTTATTTTCTTTTGCTTCTGAGCACACATTGGCAGCTGTTTTGATGCAAAAAGGGGATGGAATTGAGAAACCCATTGCTTTTTTCAGTCGGATCATAAGAGATGGAGCGTTGAAGTACAATATTATTGAGAAACAAGCACTTGCGCTTGTAAAGGCCTTGAAGGATTTCCGTGTGTACATATTGCATTCCCACATTATAGCATACGTTCCTAACGCAGCAGTTAAGGATGTTTTGGTACAGGAAGATCCAGAGGGAAGAAGGGGTAAGTGGATCGCTGCGTTGTTAGAATACGATGTGGAGATTAAACCAACCAAGCTGATCAAAGGACAAGGACTCGCCAAGCTCATGGCTGAAACAAATCTGCATGCTCTAGACATAAATTTGATCGCTGCCATGTCCGATGAAGATGAGGAAAGTACGTCAGTTCAGGTATCCGATATTTTTGTTTCTTCCCCTTGGTATGCTGACATTTTATACGTGCTTCAGAATTTGTCTCCACCGCCCGGGATGCCTAGGAATAAGAGTAGAACATTGAAGTTAAGAGCTGCTAAATTCTGCATTCTGAATTCTGCATTATATTGGAAAGACCCTGGAGGTATGTTGTTGAATTGTTTGGTAGAGGAGGAAGCTCAAAGAGTTTTGGAGGATTTTCACAAAGGTGACTGTGGAGGTCATTTGTTTTGGAATACTACAGCGAATAAGATTCTAAGGGCAGGGTATTATTGGCCTTCTTTGTTTTCTGATGTGTTTAAGGCTGTTAAAAATTGTCATGATTGTCAAATTTTCGAAGGGAAGCAGAAACTACAGCCTTTGCCTCTAAAACCAATTGAAGTTAGTGCACCATTCCAGCAGTGGGGATTGGATTTTATCGGGGAAATCCACCCAGCATCTTCCGAACAGCATAGATGGATCTTGACAGCTACAGACTACTTCACGAAGTGGATTGAGGCGATTCCCACTCGACAGGCCACGGATGCGGTAATTATTTCTTTTCTTGAAAACAATATTCTGTCATGTTTTGGGTGTCCTAGTAAAATAATCACAGATAATGCAGCGGCCTTTAAGTCTAAGAGGATGGTTGACTTTTGCTTTAAGTACAATATTACCTTGGGGCATTCGACCGCCTACCATCCGCAAGGAAATGGCTTGGCGGAATCTTCAAATAAATCATTGGTGAATATCATTAAGAAATTGCTGGAAATCAACAAAAAGGCCTGGCACAAGAAGTTAGTGAATGCATTGTGGGCTGATAGGGTAAGTCAGAAAAAGTCTATTGGCATGTCTCCTTTCGAGTTGGTGTATGGGACGGATACAGTTTTTCCTACTTCACTTGTTGTCCCGGTGGTCAAATTGCTTCAGGAGGCTGGAAGTGAAGAGGATCCTATGCAGCGGAGGATTAATGAGATGATTCATTTACAGCAGACACGAGAGGAGGCATTTCAAAATACTTTCAAGTTGCAGGAGCGCATTAAGAAGATCTACGACAGAAAGGAAAAATCAGATAAGTTTCAGTTGGATGAAGTAGTTTTGAAATGGGATGCTCGGAATGAGGATAAGGGAAAGCATGGCAAATTTGAGAATTTGTGGAAGGGACCGTTTAAGATTGCAGCGTATCGGGGGCAGAATGCATTTCTCAAAGAAATGAATGAGATGATTGTTCCTGGAGCACTTCATCAATGGTCGTATGGCTAAGCGATATTATTTCGAGTACTTACTACATCTCATTGTCATCAGATATATCATTTTGTTTTTCTAACCTCCTAAGTGTGGCACTGACCCCTCCCTTCTGAGTCTGGGGCCCGGAGCGAAGGCTATAATTCTGGAGATGGAGGTTGGTTGGTTTGAAATTGTCAAGTCATTTTTATCAGTCTTTTAGTTTTAAAGTCATGTCAGTTTTGGTCATGTCAGTTTCGGTCAAATTTCAGTCAGTCTTTAGTCAAATCTGCAGTCAATAAAAATGTCCAAAGTTTTGTTTTATCAGTTGAAATAATGACTCCATCGCCCAATGGATGAAAGGCACTGTCTGACTCCCCCAGAGATCTGCCGTTCTTGGCATCTCCATGGAGCCACCATCCCCATTGGAGCCAATGTTAGAGTCGGCCCTTACAGCCCTCCGTCAGTGATCATTTCGTCTTTGCATATTCATTCTTAGGTGTCTCACTTGTTCCACTTCGTTGCATTTCGCTAGGAGCATGCCATGGACTGACGAAGGGGTCTGTTGTCTTATGTTTCCTCATGTTTACACCTGCAGTGCTATTTTAAAAAATTTCCTCAAAAATCACTCAAAATCATTGTCATTTCATTTATGGTCATTAAAATGTCAATAAGTGTCTTTGGTCCTAGTGTCTAGGGTTTTTTGAGTCATTTGTATACCAGTCATAAAGCCTGCAGGGTGAGGAAGGTTCCGCATTTTTTATTTTTGTTTTATTATCATCAGCATTTAAAAAAAAAAAACATTTCTAGTCCAAAACTCTGTTTTGGAACTAGAAATTGTTCATTATTATTTTTGTAATAAATTATACTTATTCCACCAAGAAGAAAATGTCAAAGCAGACCTCTGGTCTTTTCCTTAGCTAAATTGCCATATCCCTGCAAGAAGACAGCAAAATCATCAAAATCGAGCTCAGAAAAGCCAAAAGAAGATTGTATTTAAAAAGCCAAATGTGAAATTACAAAAACATTGTAATATGGGTTTTCAATTATATTTGAAACAAATCTGATTGTGGAAGATATTTGCAGCATATATAAAAGCCAAAACAAGTTTCATTTTCACCAATCTACAGCATACAAATCGAGTTTTGGAGTTGGAGGGCCGATTTCACAGTTTTGAAACAGCGTTGACAGGGTCTTGGAGCTCGAGCAACCCACTTGGGCGCGAGCGACCCATCTGGGCAGAGCGACCCACCTGGGTTATTTCCGCAGTGTGAAATTACAAGATGAGCGACCCACCTGGGCCGAGCGACCCACGCAGAGGCGAGCGACCCACACGTAAACAGAGGTCCGAAAAATCGTTTTGAGCGCCCAGTCTTGTTTGGGATCGCCCCCAACGGCCTTCAAACAGGTTTTTAACAATTGCTCAATGTTTTTAAATGTGTTGGTGGCATCATTGATGATTTCAAACACTTCAAATGGAGGATTTAAACCCCACAGTCATGGCAATATCGTTTTCGGGGTTTTAAAATGATAATGGATGGTTGCATGAGTTTGTCTCCTATCTTATAACAATGATATATCCAGCCTTGCATATATTATCAAAACCCTATTATTCTCATACCCATTATATCATTGTGGCCATTGCTATTACTTTACCATGTTCAAGACTTTTGTTCCATGGTGACTATGGTTATATTGTGTCTCACTGCCCAATGATAAAAACACTCTCATAACTCTGTTTCATTGCCCATTGACACTTATAACTCTGTTGTAATTGTTCATAGACAAACACATTCATATGATGCCATGCTCCCTTTGACAAGATTTGCTCAAAATTCTGAAGGTTGCTGCTCCCTTTGGTCAAAGTTTCACTTGCATTTAAAACAGAGATTGTGCCTCTTTTCCAATCCATTTAAAACAGAGATATTATCATGGTTTGTTTCCTTATGGTGTTTTGACGGTGGGAATATTTATTGGGTGTTGAAACACACATCATAACTTTGTTTGCACTGCTTTCATATCAGTATACATAGTGCCAATAGCTTGGTCAGAGCCATGTCGGAGACAGAGTCAGAATATGAGCTAGGGTCAGGCAGTGATTCGGTGACTGAAGGTAATGTGCCACGGGGGTCTCACAGAGATAACAGAAGTGGTAATCATCGCAGAGAGGAGCCTACTTCTTTGGCTCGGTTGCAGGCATGTCCATTAGCAATGGATTGTTTTCAATATTTGTCATGTTTCAGATTTTGTGAGATGATTGCACAAACCCGGCCTCATCGTGAATTGGCCCGTCTGTTTGTTCTTCATTTACGGGATGGCCGGGTAAGTCTTGCCGGGGTTGATTTCATTTTGTCACCCTTGACTATTGCTCAAGCCACTGGCATACCAAACATGGGCGAGGAATGGAACAAGCGTCAGCAATTAGAGAAATTCCACTATGAGCCATACATTAAAACTGGATATATGGGTTACTTGAGCAGAGTTTTTCCATTCAGATTCTTGAGAGATGAGTATGCACCGCTGATGAAGCTCATCATTCAGTATTTTAGTTGTGAGGGCATGTATGCTCGTCTTTTCGCGTACCATATTCGTTTGTTGATGCACTTCACAAGGGTACGTATGATGAATGTTCCGTATTTCATACACCGCAACATAGAGAGGATGGTGATGTTTGTGCAGAAGAAGACGAGCCCAGTGCAGCAGTACAGGAGTATATATCATTTCGCTTTGATCAAAATCTTGGTGTCACATCAGTTGGCAGAGCAGGGCATCACTTGGGAGGATTTAATTTCTAGAGACTTTTTCAGAGTGCCACAGCAGCCTCCCGAGGCAGTTCATGATGCAGGAGAGCCCTCACACCAGCCGGACATGCTTGAGGTTGAGCATATCAGCACTCCTTTGGTTCAGACATATCAGCGAGGCCACAGGGCCTTATTTGCAGCGACACGGCGAGTATTATCTCCACATGATGTGGAAGGGGTCTCGCATTCTTCTTCAGTGCATGTATAGGTACAGGACGGGGGCAAGAGGCCCATGCATGATGAGGGCCCATCAGGAGGCCGGGACACAGATTTCACAGTCATTGATGTTGATGCGGGCTCTCCCAGCTCGAAACTGAGGGAAGTCATCCAGGAGCAAAGGGCCGAGAATGACAAGCTGAAAGATCAATTGCAGAAGGCTCAGTGGGTGATTAACTATTTGGAGCAGCGCAACAAACAGCTTGAGGATGAGCTCACATACTATGAGTTGCGTCGAATCCGTGAGGACCGACAGTGGAATCGAAAGAGACCCGGTGACATGACACCAACTGACAGAGATACTGTACTCACACATGTGAACATCCATCTGGAGAAATTTTTGGCGAAGGCCAATCGAGACAAAGACATGCTTCGTCACATGAAGGGCCATTATTGGGCTCGCATGCATGTCTGCAAAGCGAGAATGAAGATCATGAAGAGGAGGTTGCGCAAAGCACTTAGACGGCGGAAAAGGCCTAATCCACTTCGGATTTTGGCCGAGGCTTCATTGAATGGGCAGGACACATAATGGAGGAGCTCCGCTCTGAATTTGGGCAAATTCGGAGAAAAATTTTTCATTTTCAAATTTTTGGGTCAAAAAACAGGTTTTGCAGTTAAGCGGGTCGCGCACTCATGCGCTCACTTTTTTTTGGGACACTTGCTGGAGGAAATTTTTACATTTTTGGATTTTTCATGGTTAGTTATGCATCCTCAAAAGTCAACTTAGCATTTCATCAAAATCTGGATGGTCAAAAAGCTCAAAAACACCATGAAAACCACCTTGCTGCCACCTTTTGCACCAGCAGGGAGTACCTCTGGGAGAATGAGGGTTTGGAGGGTCAAATGAGCTCCAAATTCAGAAATTCCACTTGGGTTGGATATTCAACATCCAGGGCTTTCCAACGAGCTATCATGAGCTCAATTTGGATGCCGGGAAGTACCTCAAATTCAGGCTGGAAAACGAGCGACCCACTCGGCTCAAGAGCGACCCACTTAAATTTTTCCTGAATTTTCAGCTGCCAGCTCAGTTTTTCGCCTAGTATGGACCAGTTTTTCTTGTGGATAGATTTTTTGGGTTTTTTTGATGTAAATTCATGTTTTACATGTAACTTTGGCTTATTTTTATCTATTCTAGAAGATTCACTCTCAAAAGGGTAAAAAATCATGTAATGGATCAGTTTCCACTCTTTTAGAGGCAAGTTGTTAGCTGCCTAGATTGTAGTTCCATGATTAGAATTAGTTGAAACTGATCCCTGAAGAGGGAATTCGACCCCTAGAGGTGAGTAAAGGTGTTAGAGTGATCTATATATTGTAATTTCTGAGGCATTCTACAGGTTGGACTCTTGGGATACTTTTGATATCATTGTACATATTTTTCATATTTTGGCTAAGGAAAGATCAGGGGTTTTGCGGCACTTGTTGGGATCCTTGTGGTGTTCTGTTCTTGATGGTGTTTCCTCTTTGTTTACTGTAAGTTTCTTCATGTTTAATGTATGCCATCCTTTCATATGCTTCTGAACTAAATTGAATGAGTGAATAAAGTTGAATCCATTGTTTACAGTGCTCGGCTTTTGAATTCAGTTAGTTCTATATGTTTTCAACTGTTTGGAGAGGATCCAAGTTCTTCTTTTCCCTCTTCAGCTCCTCGTCGGTCTAATCTGTCCATATATCCAATAAAAATCATCAAGACATTCACCTACCTCGCCCCAACTTGAAATCTGCAAAGGTCTGACCTTATCCCCGGACCCAAAATTTGTTTTCCCATTACTCCAGCGAAAACCCAAAAAACCAAAAATCAAACATACCTATCCCTTTACTAGCCTAAAATCAGTTCTTATTGTAAGTCATCTCGCATTCTATTGCTTATTTTCTCGAGATTGACGGAGAGAGCCCTCTCCTGTCCTCGTAGGGCTAGCTACGAGGCTGAGCGTGGTTTGATGTAGCCTTGAGTTTTACTTCATTTCAGCCTGAGGTAGATTTGAGTGCTAACACATCCAAAAATAGCATCCTGCAACTCATAGAATATGATCGACATGTCTAAAAATAGACAGTCTAAAAATAGACTTGTGCCAAAAATAGCCTGCGAGCCCACTTAGTGAAGACGACTCTTTTCACCAAGCTCATCATCTTGTTGCAATCTCAACAATCTTTTCAATTAGCTTTGTATGATGATTTTTGCTTCTCACAATCTCTTAGTACAATCTCCAATCGTTACACACTAATCAGGTCCGATCTAGCAAATCCCATGCACCGATCTCTGCCACCTGCTAGCCTGCCTCTACTGTGCAATCCCTGCTGAATATGGGCTCTGAATGAACTCGAATCCCCCTGGCTTGCACTGCGCAATCCTCATTGGCATCTCCATCAATGTGTGGTACAAACTCATGCACCACTATGGTCACAACTGATAGTCTACTTGCTCTTTCACCTACCTCTCCACTAGTCCCTACTGAAACTGTCCATGCATTGTAGTTAACTGATGTATTCTTCAGTTGATTAATGAGTTGATATTTAGTGAATTAATTAATAATTAATTCACACCACTCTCACTAGTGTATCAATCAGTTAGACTAGATACAACTAGCTCAACTGTGTCTAACTGAGTTAAACTGAACACAACTCCACCAAACTCTGTCACATGAATTCTAACTGAAGTCTCCATGCAATAGCTCCACTTAACCCTAAGGAATAGCGTAATTCCTTCTGTCAGCTCCTGTGCCACATCTGTACATGTAACTGAAGTGCTCCAAGAGAATAAGATAATGCTTATAGTCCAAGTATTATTAAGAGCTAATAATATTCAACATATCTATTTTTAGACTGGCAATCTAAAAATAGATTTCGCCCAGTATGTCTAAAAATAGAAGTCCATCTATTTTTCCAACTTGACCAACCATCAACAAATAGCATCCTGCAACTCATAGAATATGATCGACATGTCTAAAAATAGACTTGCGCCAAAAATAGCCTGCGGGCCCACTTAGTGAAAGCGACTCTTTTCACTAAGCTCCTCGTCTTGTTGCAATCTCAACATTTTCCTGCATATGATTTTATCAAGATGTGGTTTGATCGATATCCAATGAATTGAGAAGTATAATTTGTTGTATATATTAGCAATACATTTGATGCTTCATAATTATCTCCTTATTGGGACCACACATCAATCAACATTTTCTCATAAAATTGTATTGTCCTCCCCACTTCTAATTTTGTTTGAAAATGAAAATGAGACCTGTTCCATGCCAATTTAAACTCCTCTATATCAATATTTTATATTTCAAGTACTTTTCAAATGTACTTGTGAGTGACATTTAATGTCCATATTGAAACATCACAATTTTTTAAGCAATATTTTAACAGTTCTGAGTGAAAAGGCCTTAAAACATAGGACCTATCACCAACCTCTCGATCTGGTTCTCTTTTAATATAAAAATTTTGTTCATCTTTGGTGTACAATTGGAAGAAAACTCCTTCCATTTCAAATATCGACAACATATTTTTACTTATAGTGATGCCCATTTGCGTCTGCAACTGCAGTGCAACCACATGTATGATATTAACATATCTCCACTTCAACACTTTATTTCTTAATGATATAAAAACCTAACATTTCAAAAATGATGTTAGTATTTATTATGAATTAATGGTAATCACAAATTATAATTACAATTGCCCTAGTAAAGTGAACAAACTAATGATATGTTTACTCTATACATACAACCTAATACCTATATTAAATTTGTATCAAATAAGAAAGTCTTATAGGATCACATTGAGCCACCATTTAAATCATTGATTTTAAGACTTTTAATGATTTTTTTAATTTGAATTGAAAGATATTATTACAATGGTTGCAATTAAACAAACTAATTATATATTAGTTTCCACATGTAATATAATACAGTTTTTAAATTTCAAACTTACTTAATTATACACTAATTTCTATAGTTTGTACTTTAGTTTCTTTTTGTGCTTCTTTTAGTAAAGTTTCTATGTCTATTGTTGGTGCTACATACATCCTAATATGGTTTTAACTTATATGAAATAAAAAAGTTTATAAGAATGCAATGAACCATCATTTGCATTACTAATTTCTAAGAGGTATAATGATAACTTAAACCACAATTAAAAAAAATAATTGTAATGATCCAATTCAAACAAATAGATCAATTATCTACTAATTTTTACATACAATCTAATCCATTGTAAAAATTTCTATAACATGGGAAATTTTGATATGAAAACATTAAACAACCATTCAAATCAATAATCGTTATCAATGTAATAATATCTCACAAAAATAAAGAACATAAAATTATTTTATTCTACTTGTGACATACCAAATCAACAATTCTTTTATTAGTATTGTGAAATAGAAGTCAAATTAAATTTAAAAGGGCTACAAAATATAGTAATAATTCATGATGTCATACATATTATGACATGAAATAGACACCAATCATCTTAAGGTACTGTTAGATGTGATTGAACATCCTTCAAAATATCTTGCACCTCTATTTCCTTGTTGTGTTTAATCCACATTCTCCATAGCTCATCGATCAACCAATTATCCTCTTGAGTTGTTCAAATGAATTGAGGGGCAAGAATCACATTTTCTTTTGGATTTTCTTTCATTCTCTCAAGTGAACACTCCACAATAATAGTATTGGTTGCATCATATTCAATATGCATTTCCCACACTTTTTTCAATTATTTAGCGTGTATACCTTTTGTTTAATTTCCAATGGCCTTATGTCCCTTTTTTGGTTTACACTCTGAATCAGTCCACATAAACACAAGTTTATCTTGTAATTTTTCTGAAACCAATTTTTTTAGGAATCTTGTTGTGCTTTGTTTCGAAGCTGCCGTCCAAATTGAAATTTCAAAATATTCATTTTTGAAACACATTTCAAATTTTTTTTTTGCATGTGATGAATCAAAAATAATTTTTTCTCTATTGTGTAATCTGCATCAGTTCCCATTTTCTCAATATGTCCTTTGTTTGTTTCTTTATCATCGATGCTATGGTAAAAAAATGTCCTTTAATTCAAGAATAACAAATTTCTTTTCAGTTATTTGGACTACAATACAATAAAAAATAGTTTAGTCGAACCATTTTATTCTTGTTACAAAAATTACTAAAAAAATATCGAAACAATACACTTACCATGAGTGTTTTTTCGACTATTTATAGATGAAACAATCTTCTCTTTTATCATCTTCACAGAACCTAGAGGTGAAAATATTAAACCTTCAATTAAATAGGATCAAATTATGTAATATACTATATATTCAATACAAAATTCGCAATTAAAGAAAAACATTAGCAATGTAACCTACGAAATACACACACACACTTTTAACATTAGTTTGATTGTTAGTTTTATTTTATTTTATTTTATTTGTTCCTATAATAAACATATACAATGTTATGGCATTAGAAGCATTAATATTTGAAGCATAATAATAAAAACAAAAGCACAAGCAATAAGTACCTAATATGGAATTATCTTCATAATTATAACTTTGCACCTCATCATCGTTTTCTCTCTATATTTGTCTTTACATTAAACATATAAAATAGTTTGAATTGTGAAAATGAATAAAAATCATTAAATAATAAGGAAAACAAGTGGGCAAATTATAAGTACCTGATATTATATTTTGTTCTTGATTATAACTTTGATTCGCAATCTTCAAATTATTGTATTTGTTCTCATTATTTGTCTCTATAATGTACAATGTATATGTTATAACTTGTGACAATGATTAATTCAATAAAAAAACAAACAAAAAATAAACAACAAAGTTCATGTTAAGTACCTAATATGATATCATTTGCTTGATATAGCTTTGTTTCACATGCATTTGATCAATGTCTTTGTTCTCCTTGCTTGTCACTATAATTAACATAAAACAAATGTTATAAATTGTGACAATGAATAAATGCATTAAACAACTATATGAACAATGAAACATCTTTAACCATTTTTGGAATCTAAGCTTCTGTGATCCACAATATAAATTAGTAGAAATTCTTTCGGTAATAATCACATGCAAAAGAATGTGTTCGACACTTTTCGAACCAACCAGTGTGGTTCATCATCAGGACTATGTGAGAGATCAGATCCAGACATTAAGTATAAATAGATGTAGAAAAGGCTCAACTAGCCGTTAGGATAACGACTAGTTTGACTTAGAAAAAGTAAATAATCCATTATTTATTTATTTATTTAATTTTTATTTATTTATTTATTATTATTATTTTAATTTATTTATAAAACTTTTAATATATTTATACAACTAATTGAACCTAGTGAATGGTATGGTATTTAGAAAGGTCCTTCTGTTAAAAATAAAAAAGAACCTAGTGAATGGTATGGTAGTGTCAGCCTTCCGTTCATCCAGGGTACCACTGATAAGATTGCTAAAATCCTTAAAAAGCATAAGGTATCCTCTTATTTCAAGCTCCTTAATATAATTCGTAGTTCTCTAAAATCGGTTAAAGATCCGATTGACCCCAGGGATGGAAAAGGTGTCTACATCATTCCCTGTTCCTGTGGGACTCCTTACATTGGTGAGACGGGTCGGTCTATTAATCAAAGGATCTATGAGCATGTTGCTGATATCAAGCATAGAAGATCTTGCTCGTCCGCCTTAGCTGAACATGCAGAAAATACTAACCATCATATTTGCATAGAAGATGCTAAGGTCATTGCTAGAATCGACCATTTCCATCATCGTAAGTTGAGAGAAGCTATTGAAATTGAAAAAAGGCCCGTTAATCTCAATAGAGATGACGGTTGGAATATCAGCAGGTGCTGGATTCCTGCCTTATATTCTTGACATATTTTACTTATTTTTAATTTATTTATTTTTATTTTTATTTATTTATTTATTTTATTTAATTTAATTTAATTTATATATATTTTTTAATTTTTTAATTTATACTTTATTTATTTGTTTATTTATTTAAAATAAATAAATAATAATAATAATAATAATTAATTAATTAAAATAAAATAAAATATTTTTATTTATTTTTATTATTTATTAGTTTATATTTATATTTATATTTTTGTTTTTATTTATTTATTTTTATATTATTTATTTATTTATTTATTTTTTGACTATGTTTGACTATTTGATATATGGTTTGTTTTAATTAAATTACATGAATAAGAATTAATTATATTTATTAATAATAATAATTGATTATTATATAATTTAATCAAAATTTACATATATACACCAAGATTTGTTAAATTACTTACCATTATATTAATTAATTGGTCAATTAGTTGTATAAATATATTAAAAGTTTTATAAATAAATTAAAATAATAATAATAAATAAATAAATAAAAATTAATTAAATAAATAAATAATGGATTATTTACTTTTTCTAAGTCAAACTAGCCGTTATCCTAACGGCTAGTTGAGCCTTTTCTACATCTATTTACACTTAATGTCTGGATCTGATCTCTCACATAGTCCTGATGATGAACCACACTGGTTGGTTCGAAACGCGTCGACCACGTTCTTTTGCATGTGATTATTACCGAAAGAATTTCTACTGATTTAATCTTTAATCATCCATATAATATTTTGTTCTTGGTTCTAGTATTGTATTTGGTGAATCGTTACTTGAAGTTTCAATCAAATATTTGTATACTCCACTTGACAAGAAATTAATTTTACTTCATTTTTTTTTAATCACCTCCACTTGAAAGTCAATGTCATTTTCATTATAAACATAGAAATTAATAATTATTCCTAATATCTCAAGTTCTTTTCCATCTATGGATCCAAATAGGTACATCAGGTTACATATTCATTGGAGTTTCTATCTGGACATACCAATCATGTACAAAGTCATATTTATTAGATGTGTTGTATTTTTTAATCATTTCAATGGTAGAAGTTGAAGGTGTTATTGATACTGCCATTTTAGTTGATTTTTTTTTCTTAAATGAATACTGTAACATTCCACTTGCTTTGGTGCCAACCAATTCTGCATACAACAGTAAAAAATTATTTGCATAAATCAAAATGAAATTAAAATTTCAAATATTGTCATGTAATGTTATTCTAAAATTTACAAGACCACCTAATCTAACCATTTATAAGAGAGTATACATAAAATATAAAATAACCATACTATTTGAAGGAGACATTGTTTGTATATCACTTGTTTTTCTTATTCTCTCCACTCCTTTACTTGGAATGTCATGGACACGAGATTCCACAACTTCAAAAATAAAAATAGAAAATAAAAATAAAATAAAAATTTATGGAAGGCATGAAATACCAAATATTATTAAACCTTATAATACACTATTTTCATGTACATACACAATAATAAAGGAGCGCATGTGTAATGCAAGTTTACTGTATGGCACCAATAGTAATCACCTAGCTAAAATTGTTAGGAAAAGAAAAATACCCATGTTAGTATGGGGTTTCCACATTAAAAACACACTCCTAGTGCTATATGCATGTGTTTTTGTGTAAAAGTGAATCTTTAATGTTTAAAATCTAACTAACATGGTGTATTTCAATTTTCATAGCAATATTAGGTAGGAGATTATTCAATAATAAATCAAAATTCATTAAGTTGTAAATTGCATACTAGAATTTTGTCAAATTATTTGAAAATGAATATAAAATAGATTTTTAGAATCTCATAGTTTGTACCATAGTCCTTAGCGTCTCCAAACATTTGTAAGAATTTATAATGGTAAAATTTTAAATGAATTAAAAGGCAATATGAATTCATCTTCTATAACATTTCATTTCATACATATGCACAAAAGCAAAGAAGCTCAAAGAATATGCAAGTTTTCTTAAAAAATAAGAATAACATGAACTTCATTAATCAATAATCATTTATTATCAACCATTGTAACAAAGTACAAAATAATTTTAAAGTTGTCATACCATTTAAAGATTTTGGTGTTGTATCTGGTGAACTTATTTTTTCCTTGGATTATTCCTTTGAATTCCCACTAGCTTCAGGGTCCACGGTTTCTGAAAATAAACTAATAAAATATTATCATAGTTTCAAATTATCGAAGAAAATATGAATTTATAAATACTTACAAGTGTAGAACTCACAATAATAGCTAATCATGGTGTTGATTTGAAAAAAGGTGCCACCCCTAAATAATTTATTATGTTCTTTTAATTGTGTCTATAAGAAAGCTAGCATTTGCTAGCTTTCCTTCTAGCACAAGCATAAGCACGTTACCAAAGGACAACAATACACTGTGAATAAATAACACCAATAATAGATACTACAACAACATCATGTTTACACAAAATTTATCTTTTATAGTCGTGTACATTCTTAGTTTGCTATAGAGACCATAAAAAGGCAAACACATCGAAGAATTTTTTCTATCACATACAAGAGATTGCCAACAACATTGCATTGTAAAGTAAATCTAATGCATGATGAAATTCCTTATATCACAAACACAAACAAATTGTCAAAAAAAACATTGCAACAATAATCTTTCCTAGGACATCTCCATGCTTGCAAAATTTGTCCTTACTTTTTGAAGACAATGAGTTTTTAGTCCATGCCTATGTAGTTCGTTGCTACAATATAAGAAATGTTAAAACCTCAAATGATTAGAAGGCCCTTTGTATGGAATATGTGGTCTAAGAATGAAATATGGTACAAATAGAAGCATGTTTCCAACAACAACATTGCATTGTGAAAAAAATCATTCTATATTACCCTCTATCACAAACACAAGCACATTGTCAATAAAGACGTTGCAAGGTGAAAGAAATCTAACGCATGTTAAATTTCATTTTAGCATAAAAACAAGCGCATAAAAACATTCTACGGTAAAATAAATCTAGCATGTGGTAGAATTACTTCTAGGAAAAACATGAGCACATTGCCAACAATAATATTGCAAACAAAAATAAATGAAGCACGTGCTAGATTTGTACACGAGCACATTGCCAACAACAATATTGGAAACAAAATTAAATGAAGCACGTGCTAGATTTGTTTCTAATAAAGACATGAGCACATTGCCAACAACAACATTGGAAGGTGAAAGAACTTTAAGCATGCCACATTTCGTTCTAGAAGAAATAAAAGCTCAAGTCAACATTGAAAGGTGAAAGAAATTTAGTGTGTGCTAGATTTACTTATAGCACAAACATACGAATCTTGCCAACAACAACATTGCAATAGGGTAAAAGGAAATCTAGCACATGCAACATATCCTTACAGCACAAACATAAGAAAATAACAAAATTGTACGATTAAAGAAACCTATTACATGTTGGATTTACTTCTAGCATAAACATAGGGATATTACCAATAACTTCATTGTAAGGAAAAGGAAATCTAGCACCCACAGGATTTTCTTCTAGCACAAAAAAAATCACATTGACAAAAATAACATTGTAAGGTAAAACAAATCTAACACATGCTATATTTCATTCTATCATAAACAAAAGCACATAAAAACATTTCAAGGTGAAAGAAATGTAGCATATGTTATATTTACTTCTATCGCAAACACAAGCATATTTCCAATAATGCAAGAAAAAATAAATCTAGTGTGTGCTAAATTTCCTTCTAGCATATACATAAACACATTTCCAAAAAAAAACAATGCAAAGTGTTAGATTTCCTTATAGCATAATAACTAGATTGTCAAAAATAAGATGGCATTGTGAAGAAAATATAACACATACTAGATTTCCTTCTAGTACAAATTCACAAACATATTGCCAACAACAACATTGTTGGGAAAAAAAAATCTAACACAGGTTAGATTTCTTCGTCTTAGAAACAGAAGCACATTGAAAATAATAACATTGAAAGGTGAAAGAAATATAATGCATACTAAATTTTCTTCTAATGGAAACATTATCACATAACAACACTGTAGGGTGAGAAAAAAATAGCTTGTGTTATATTTACTTCTAACACAAACATATAAATATTTCTAAAAACAAAAATGCAGGACAAAAAAAATCTAGCATATGTCAGATTTCATTTTAGTATAAACACAAATATGTTACTAATAACAACATTGCAAGGTAAAAGAAATCTAACATGCACTAGATTTTCTTTTAGCGCAAACACAAGCACATAGCAACATTGTAGAGTGAAATAAATTTAGCAAGTGCTAGAATATCTCTACCACAAATACAAGCATGTTTCCAACAACAACATTGTAGAGTATAAGAAATCTAACATGTGATCAATTTTCTTCCAACAAAAACACAAACACGTTTCAAATTGAAATAAATCTAACACGTGCTATATTTCCTTATAGCACATAACAACATTGTAGGACTGAAGAAATCTAGTGCATACTATAGATTTATTTCTATCACAAACACATGCACATTCCAAGGTGAGGGAAACATAAGCGCATTTCCAATAACAAAATTATAAGGTGAAATAAATCTAATGTGTGTAATATTTCCTTCTAGTATAAACACAAGCATACAAGCACATTATAAGGTGAAAGAATTCTAGTGCATGCTAGATTTACTTCTAGCACAAAAACAAGCATGTTGAGAACAACAACATTATAGGGCAAAGGAAATATAACATGTGCTAGATTTCCTTACAGCACAACACAAGAACATTATAAGATGAAACAAATCTAACACGTGCAATATTTCCTTCTAGCACACACATAAGAACATAACAACATTGTGGTGTTAAATAAATCTAACACACGCTAAATTTACTTCTAGCACAAGCTAAAGCATATTTCCAATAACAACATTGCAAGAAAAGAAATCTAACATGTGCTAAATTTCCTTCTAACATAGTCACATGCATATTTCCAATAACAACATTGCAAGGTCAGGGAATCTAGCATATTTCCTTCTAGCACAAACAACCAGATTGCCAACCACAACATGGCATTGTGAAACAAATCTAGCACATGCTAAATTTCCTTCTAGCTCAAACTCAAACACATTGTCAATAAAATTGTTGCAAGTTGAATGCTAATGCGTACTAAATTTCCTTCTAGCAAAAACAAAAGCACATAACAAACATTGTAAGGCAAAAAAAATCTAGAATGTGCTATATTTACTTTTAGCAAAAACTCAAGCCTATTTCCAACAACAACATTATCAAGCAAATGAAATCTAACACGTGCTAGATTTCATTCTATCATAAATGAAAGTGCATTGCTAATAACAACGTTGTAAGATGAAAAAAATATAATGTGTGATACATTTCCTTCTAACATAAATAAGTGCACATTGTCGATAACACCATTTCAAGGTGAACGAAATCTAACCCATGCTAAATTTTCCTATAGAAAAACATAAGCACATAACAATATGGTAGGGTTAAAGAAATCTAGCTCATGCTAGATTTACTTTTAGCAAAAACACAAGTATATTTCCAAAAGCAATATTGCAGGGAAAAAATAAATCTATTTTGTGCTATATTTTCTTCTATCATAGATACAAGGCATTCTCAATAGCAACATTGAAAGATGAAAGAAATCTAACATGTGCTAGATTTACTTTTAGAAGAAAGACAAGCATATTGGCAGCAACAAAGGAAAAGGTGCATGCCAAAAGAAAACTAGGACCTGTTAAATTTTCTTCTAGGACAAACACAAACACAATGGAAATAATAACATTACAAGGGGAATGAAATCTAACATGTGCTACATTTCCTTTTAGCAAAAACAACCAGATTGTCAACAAAAATCTGAAATTAGAAAACTTTCCAGGCTTTGTGGGTTTTTCTCCATGAAGTTGCATAGAAAATGCAGTAACAGATGTTTTGAAGAGGCAACCAACTATGCCAATTTACTTGTATGTAACTCGGGGTTGGGTTCTAGTGGCTTGGTAGAGCACTAACTCGTTTAACACAGGGGTCTGGCCAGATAATCTTGGACTGTTTTCATGGATCTCTAAATCTAATCTTGAGAGAACAATGTAAATATTATGCATTTAGTAAATATTTTTAACGAACATAATATAAATTTGGAGCAGACGCTTATATATTTAACATTGGTTTTGTTGGGTAGCAGTGTAGTGTAGATAATCCCTTGTTAATATGGCTTGTTTGAGTATGCAGAGCTATTTCTTCTCCATTTTGGCTCTGCGCATCTCAAATTCCAGAGAGGTGAATATGATTCAGCTATGGGAAGGGGTGGATGCAGTGGAAGAAGGGTAAACATGTCATTATATTGGTCTTACATTATTGTTGCATACAATGGTACTTTGATACATATAATACTAATGGCCCAAAAAATATTTCAGCGACTTCAAATAATTAGTAACTACTACGTGGCATGGGAAACCCCTACAAAATAAACTCAGAGTTCCCTTATTAGAAACTCCCTTCTCATTCTTGTTTATGTTGATTTGAAATTAAGGAGTTCTTTGTGTGTTCTTATGAGATATATGCTTCTTTCACTGGTTGGACTTAAAACTGGAAATCATATTTTCAGCAATCTGCACAGGTGTATATTTCGTGCACCAATGTCCTTTGATCCAACTCCATTTGGGTGAATACTGAATCAGGCATCAACTGATCAGGGTGCAGTGGACACCTTGATTCCTACACAACCATGAGATTTGGCTTTTGCATTTATACAACTTTTGGGGATCATTGCAGTCATGTCTCAGATTTCTTGGCTGGTATTCATTGTGTTTATACCAGTGGGCTCAACTTGTATATGGTATCATCAATATTACATACCATCAACTAGTGAAGTGGCTCGATTTTCATTAGTTTCTAGAGCTCCAATCGTACAAAATTTTGGAGAATCAATCTTTGGAGCAGCCACCATTAGAATTTTTGACTAAGAGTCTTGGTTCATGGAGATAAATCTCTAGTTGATTGTTGATATGTATACTAAACCTAGTCTCCACAATGTTGGGGCCAATGCATGGATTAGTATTCTCATGGATTTTCTATAAAATATTGCGTTTACATTCTCTGTAATATTCCTAATGGAAATTTACAATGATACGCAAATCAAGCATAGTAGAAAAAACAAACACGCAAAATTTACAACACATTTAACACCTAGAAATCTCCATAAACTGTGTTGAACTAAGCCATTCGATTAATATAAATGTTGGGTATGAAGGTAAGATTAAAAAACATGCACCTGGGCTTGCCCAAGGCAAGCTAACAATACCCAGGTGATGAAATCAACTACTCTAACATGCAATGTGGTTGTCCCCAACAATCTCTCTGCTAACCCAGTGAAAAATTGCATTTTTGGTTGCAAACAATGGTCGTTAGGGTCTCCTCTGGTGCTAAAAAATTTCCATTAAATTAACCTTGGAATCTCCTCCAATAACCCACAAAACCCCATGAAGAAATCAGCTAAATGTTGACCTTGAAATTTTGGCCCAATTTCCCTCTAGCTCCTCTAGTTGTTGGCTAAGTTGGGGCCCCTATTTGACCCCTTGAATCTCCCTAGAAAATTCTACCAAATTATTTCTGAGATCCTTGTCAAAATCCCAGAAAAACATAGAAAGGGCTTGCTCTAGTTTTGACACTCCAAAATTGAGCTCAAAATGCTTGGCTCTCCTCCACAAGCAGAAATTATAACCTGTAGCAGATGTGTAATTTTGCGAATAGAAATAAACAGCAATATAAAGCACATAAACAAAGAACTACAACAACTAGAAAGACATCACATGAACAAGAGACAATATGGAGAATGCTGAGCCATTTTATTAAATACTGAAAGACGAAATAAGTACAAAGGTGGTCAGAATGATGGCACCTTGGCTTGAACTTGGAAAGTGTAGAAATACTCTCAGAATATATCACTGAATTACTGCTCCCTCAATGACTTTGTAATCTCCAAGCTATTGGTGCTGTTGTTGTGTTGCTACTACTGTTGGAATTAATTGACTATTTGGGGCTGCTCCCCACCTCAGAAAATTATGAAACTTTGGGAATGGCCTCTCCACCCAATACCCATAAAAGCCCAGAGAGATTTTCTGAAATGGCTAACCTCTGAAAATGACCTCCCTTGACGCTCCACATTGTCCCAATGATAAACGTTGGTCCTGAATAATCTGTTACGAACGATGGCCTCCAAATCTACCAAAATGATGGAATAGGGAAGGGCTAACCACTTTCCAACTCTCCCAAGCTAAATCCCCTGATATACCCTCAATCCGAAATCACCTCCTCCAGATACTGCATCCTCCCTCTCACTAACTACGTTGTCTCTGCAATTGAATGCTCCCAACTGTGGTTGCTACAACTCTCTCTGGCAAAATAAGGATGGAACTCCTCACTCGATCAGGCACTAGAAGTTCCCCGGGGCTGAGGTTGGGATCTCCACACGAAGACACCCGATGTGTTGAAAAACACATGTAGAATTTGCTAAAAAGAAAAAGCGTGCTCAATTTCAAGAGACAAATAACATAGATGCATAATCGAATGGTCCAAATGAGGATCCTCTCTCCATTTTTATGCTTGGAGAGCCTTGCTCTCACCTAGGCCCCACCATCAACTGCGTTGTCTCCTTGGGCCACACTATCCCTCTAGCTCTACACTGGCTTGGGCCCACGCTGCCCATGCTAACATCTCCTCCATGTTGTCACTTCGTCCTCTAGGCCCCATGCTGCCAAGTAGTCATGTCTCCAAGTGACTTGAGGAAATGTTTTTATCTTAAGTGTGAGTTAAGTGTCCCTCTTCACCCACTTTATTTCTAACTTAACTTTATTAAAGTGAAATAGTCAAAAATTAATATTTCCAATTAGCTATTGCTGATTTGGAATACTACCATCCTCCCTGGAAAAAAATTTCTTGTCCTCAAGCAACTGCAATGATGGATGTTGTAGAATTTTTTCACTCTCCCAAGTGGCATCGTCATCTGGTAGATTCCTCCATCTTACCAGATATTCCCTAACTGTCCTACTCCACAGCTACCTATCCCTACTGTCAATAATGGCCTCCAGCTATAGCAGCAAATGCCCCTCATCATCTGTGGGCAGGAGCTCCTCAATTGCAGTCACCTGATGTCCCAGTTCCTTCTTCAGGCATGAGACATGGAAAATATTATGAATCCTACTACTAGTGAGCAGCTCCAACTCATATGCAACCTCCCCAATCCTGCGCGTCACCCTTTATGGTCCATAAAACCATGGCTTGAGATTTTCAGCCCCCTTCTGCTTCAGTGTGGATTGCCGATATGGCTGCAATCGTAGGTAGACCAAGTCCCCTACCTCAAATTTTCTCTCAACACGTCCCCTATCGGCATACAACTTCTACTATTTTTGTGTTGTAGCTATTTTATCCTTAAGAGCTCAGAGTATATCCTGACTCTCTTGGATCCAATCCTTAGCCCTAGGGGCCTTGCTAGCACCAAACATCAAATCAGGAAAAGATAAAGAATGATACCCATATAAAGCATAAAATGGAGGCATACCAATAGACATATGACGCGTGGTGTTCTAACAATACTCCCCCAAGTGTAACCATCATAACCATGCCTTTTTTTTCCCACTGACATAGTTTCGTAAGTAGCCTTCTAGCCACTTATTCACTATCTCTGCTTGCTCGTCCATCTGTGGGTGATAACTAGTGCTCGGGGTCAACTATGTGCCCACCAAATGGAAAAGTTCCTACCAAAACCCACCCATGAAGTGGTTGTCCCTGTCACTGAAAATGGTCTTTGGGAGACCACGCAATCTGAAAACATCCCTGGAAAATAACTCCGCCACCTATGTTGCAGTGTAACATGCTAATATAGTGAATAAATGTGCATACTTTGTCAACCGATCAACGACTACAAAGATGCAATCCTTGCCCTGTATAGTGGGAAACCCTATGATGAAATCCATCGAAATACTCTCCCATTTCCCCTCTGGTATTGGAAGTGGTTGTAGTAAGCCCATCGGATGGTTCATCTCTCCCTTATTGCAGTGGGAAACTTAGCACTCCCTGACATGTCAGAATACGTCCTCCTTGGGGCCCTTCCATGAAAACCTTTCTTTGATGGCCCTATAGGTCTTGGTGAACCCCTAGTGGCCTAATAGTGGTGAATTATGTGAGGCGCGCAATATATTCCCCTTGAGCTTGGAGCCCTCGGTCAAGAAGATCCTATCCCTAAAGTAGATCACGTCATTCATCACCCTATACCTGTCATTCGTAGCCTGTCCGTCCAACACCCCACAAGCAAAATGGCCCTTGGAGTACTCGACCAACAGCTGAGCCCTCCAGTCTGTATATAAACTCATCAAGGACAATGTTGTTAGTCTACGTGAAAGTGCATTGCCCCCCACGTTGTTCTTCCCCTTGACATACTCGATGTCAAAATCATATGCCTAGATCTTGCTGACCCACTTCTGCTGCCTCTCCTGCAACTGCTTCTTCTCTAGGAAGAATCGGAGGCTATTGTGGTCAGTCCTCACTCTAAACCTGTTCCCCACCAGGTATTGTCGAAATTTGGCCAATGCATGCATGATGGCCAACATCTCCTTGTCGTATATAGCATACAACCTCTCATGTGGCAATATATTTTGGCTCTCGAAAGATATGGGGTGGCCTCCCTACATCAACACTGCACCTATCCCCTCTCCTGATGCATCACACTCTAGGACAAAGGGTTGCGTAAAATCCAGTAATTCCAAAACCGAAACACTTCTCATCACCTCCTTGAGCCTGTCAAAAGCCCATTGCGCTATGTCATTCCATCTGAATGCCCCCTTTTTGGTAAGGTCTGTAAGGGGTTGTAGCAAGTTGGGAAAATCCCTTGACGAAATTTTGGTAGTAGGTGTAGATACCTACAAACCCCAGAAGCTCTGTCACATTCTTTGGCTTTGGCCAATCCCTGATGGCCCTCATATTCTCCTCATGGACCCTCACTCCGTCCACACCAATGATGTGCCCCAAGTAAAGCATCTATGTCAGCCCAAACTTGCATTTGGAGAGCTTGAC
This sequence comes from Pinus albicaulis, assembly GCA_034641835.2. Taxonomy (NCBI): domain Eukaryota; kingdom Viridiplantae; phylum Streptophyta; class Pinopsida; order Pinales; family Pinaceae; genus Pinus; species Pinus albicaulis. The sequence goes on from CM076575.1 coordinate 379,691,311, forward strand.
ATAAAATTGTTTCTCCTCCAATATGCATAATACAACCTTAATATGTTGTAGGTGCTCCTCCCATGTCCTGCTGTAGATCAAGATGTCATCGAAAAACACTAGCACAAACTTCCTCAAGTGACTATGGAATATGTGATTCATGCATGACTGAAAAGTGGTGAGAGCATTGGTCAGCCCGAAGGGCATCACCAAGAACTCAAAGTGACCATAATGAAATTTGAAGGCGGTCTTGGGAACATCCTGCTCCCTCACGTGAATCTAATGGTACCCGGATCTCAATTCAATCTTTGAGAAGAGCTTCAATCCCCTCAGCTCATCCATTAACTCATCTATCCATGGAATGGGGTACCGGTTCTTCATGGTCTTCTTGTTGAGGGCCTGATAGTCAATGCACATCCTCAATGTGTCGTCCTTCTTCTTCACCAATACTACTGAAGAAGCAAAAGGGCTAGTGCTAGGACAAATTTGCCTAAGAGCTAAAAGCTCATAATGGCCCTCTCAATATCATCCCAATAGGTCTTAGGATGCCTATAGGGTGTAGTGATGACAGCCTGGATGCCCTGCTCCAGCTCAATCGTGTGCTCAAATCCCCGATCTCGTGGCTGCCCTGGTGGTATCTCTCCAAAGACCGTGGAATATCTTTCTAAAATGGATTGTACATCTGGGTGCACAGCCTGCCCTATCGATCCTGCCTTTGATACACATAGCTCCACTGCCCACTCTATGTCTCCCTTCCGGAAATCTGCCTCCATCCAATGTGCTGAAACTACCTGTGGTGGGTAGGTGTGCATACCTCGAATCTTCTCATGCCTCCTAGTATTCTTATTTGTCCACTCCATATCCAAGGTCTCCCAATATGTGGTGACCTTCCCCAGCATGATCAACCACTGCACCCCCAGTATCACGTTGGTGTCTGGAATGTTCACCATGAAGAAGTGATCTGTCAGGGTGTAAGTCCCCATAGTCACTGCTAAGGCTGGCACATACTTGGCACACTGCATGGTCTTGTCACCTGGAACCAGTACTGAAAACCCATCAAAGGTCTCTATTGGTATGCTCCTCCACTCTACCAACAGGGCATCAAAAAATTTGTGGGTGGCCCCACTATCAACTAATACTGAAACGCGTTGTCCCCACATAGTGCCTCGGACACGCAGTGTCAAATATTTGGGAACTCCTCAAAAAGAAGCAAGGGCTCCCCCAGTAGGTTCAAATGCCACACCTCCCACTCCTAGTGGTGGAGTTGGCAGATGATCTCCCCTCTGCACTGCACTACTGCGTCCTACCTCTATCTCCTCATACTCCTCTTCCTCGCCACTGTCGAAGAAAAACTTGATGTAATGTGCCTTTCCTGTGGCACAATGGTGTCCTCGTGCCCATGGCTCCTGGCATGTGAAACATAGCCTCTTCCACCTCAAATCTCTCCTAATCTCGTCATCCAAGGGCCCTCTGCTCTGGTTCCCCTTTTGAAGCAGAACCCTCATTTCCTTCCCCTTTGGCTGGAATGTTGGTCTCTAAGGAATAGGAGCTCTAGTCCAAAGTAGTGCATCCTGCAAGTCTCGAGTCCTCCCAACTGCGTCATGGAGTGTAGTTGGCCTCGTAGATCAAACTAACCCACGAAGAGGCTCTGCCAATCCATTGATGAACATGTAGATTATCTGAGTTGTGGATAAGTCAGGCACCATCATGGAGAGTCTCAAGAACTCTGAAATTTATGTGTCTGAGCTTCCGGTCTGCTTGAGATTAGTCAGCTCAACAAAGTGCTCCTATGGATCCCTCTGATCAAATCGCTCTATCAACCTCCATGTAAACTCGGCATATGTTTTCATTCCTGAGTGCGCCAACGTAGCCATCTCGTGAAACCACCAGTCATGGGCCTTGCCCTCCAGGTGCAACATTTCCACCTTGATGGCCTTTGTCTCTACCATCTGGTTAAGTTGGAAATATATATCCAACTTCTCCACCCAAGCCTTTTCCGAACACGTGGTGGACCCATCAAATGTCGATAGATAAAATATGCCTACCGTGTGTTGTAAATCCCCATCCTGTGAATGTTTGTTCCCCCTGTGATGGTTTCGGGGTATGCTGTCACTCTTGAGCTATACGAAGTCATGAAATGTGAGGGAATCTCTGAACTCCTGTCTATAGGATTCATACTTGGAAAATTAATCTCCCATGTGAGTCAGTTCCTGCTCCTACTGTGCTCCTGCCCCAGTGTCAACGGCAAGAAATGTGGGCATCGTGGAATGTGGGGGTGCATGTGATGCCATTTTCTGTGCTGTGAGGTGCTCCTGCAAATGATGGGATGTGCCTGATCCCTCTCTAGTATAGAAACCTCATGGGGTTTCATGCTGTCTAGGTTCTACTGTGAGCCTTTGCCCCATCTCTTCTATCCATTTCAACAAATCCTACATTGATTTGAGGAGAAGTTCCGTGAACTCCTTCCCGGCATCTATCTCCTTTGCCATTGGTTCCTCCTCTCCTGTGTCCACTACTGGAGCGCAGTCACCCTCCCTGAAGGTGATCTCTAACCTCCTCTATTGGTCTCTATACTTCCTTCCTTGGTAATAAATGTATTGTTTTCCTACTGGTGTCATAGACAATCTGCTCCACGGGCCAAGCCAAGTCTATGAGCTCTGATACCACTGTAATATTCCGAATAGAAATAGACAACAATATAAAGCACATAAACAAAGAACTACAACAACTAGAGAGACATCACATGAACAAGAGACAATATGGAGAACAGTGAGCCATTTTATTAAATACTAAAAGATGAAATAAGTACAAAGGTGATCAGAATGATGGCACCTTGGCTTGCACTAGGCAAGCTTAGAAATACTCTCAGAATATATCACTGAATGGCTGCTCCCTCAATGACTACGTAATTTCCAAGCTAGTGGTGTTGCTACTGTGCTGCTGCTACTGCTGGAATGAACTGACTATTTGGGGCTGCTCCACACCTCATAAAAATATGAAACTTTGGTAATGACCTCTCCACCCAATACCCAGAAAAGCCCAGAGAGCTTTTTTGAAATGGCTGACCTCCGAAAATGACCTCTCTTGAGGCTCCACGCTATCCCAATGATAAACGCTAGCCTTGAATAATATGTTGCGAACAATCGCATCCAACTCTACCAAAATGATGGAATAGGGAAGGGCTAACCCCTTTCCAACTCTCCCGGGCTGAATCCCCTGATATACCCTCAATCTAGAATCACCTCCTCCAAATACTGCATCCTCCCTCTCACTGATTGCACTATCTCTGCAAGTGAATGATCCCAACTATGGTTGCTGCAACTCTCTCCAGAAAAATAAGGATGGAACTCCTCACCCGAGCAGGCACTCAAAGTCCCTCTGGGCTGAGGTTGGGATCTCCACATGGAGATGCCCGATGTGCTGAACATCATTTGTAGACTTTTCTAAACAGAAAAATCATGCTCAATGTCAAGAGAAAAATACCATAGATGCATAATCGAATGATCCAAATGAGGAGCATCTCTCCCTTTTTATGCTTGGAGAGCCTTTCTCTCACCTAGGCCCCACCATCAACTGCGTTGTCTCCTTGGACCATGCTGTCCCTCTAGCTCTGCGCTGGCTTAGGCCCATGCTAACATCTCCTCCACGTTTCCACTTCGTCCTCTATGCCCCACGCTACCAAGTAGTCATGTCTCCAAGTGACTTTAGGAAATGTTTTTATCCTAAGTGTGAGTTATGTGTCCCTCTTCACCCACTTTATTTCTAACTTAACTTTATTAAAGTGAAATAGTAAAAAATTAATATTTCCAATCAGCTATTGCTAATTAGGAATATTACAAGATGTTGGGCTTGTTTCTCCACCAAAATGCTAGAAAATTCCCCATGATTTTCCCAATATAATTCCAAACAACCCCAACTCCTCGATCGCTTTCAAAAGCCAATTGTTGGCTTTTCCTCATCAACTCCTCCAAGAGCCTTATGTACTTTCCTCTTTTTGCATCATTAGAGTGTCTATAAGCTCACCAATCACTGTGCATGTGAGCCTAACACCTTCATGATCATGCTAGATTCCCCACAGCTGGCCAAGATCATGCTTTGATACCATTGTAATATTCCTAATGGAAATTTACAATGATAAGAAAGGCAAGCATAGTAAAAGAAACAAACACGCATAATTTACAACACATTAAACACCAAGAAATCTCCATTAACTATGCTGATTTGAGCCATTTTATTAATATAAATGTTGGGTACAAAGGTAAGATCAGAAAACATGCACTTGGGCTTGCCCAAGGCAACCTAACGATGCCCAGGTGATGAAATCGGCTACTCTAACATGCAATGTGGTTGTCCCCAACAATCTCTACCCTAACCTAGTAAAATACTACACTACTAACTGTGAATAATGATTGTTAGGGCCTCATCCAATGCCCATAAAATTTTGGGAAATTAACCTCAGGTTCTCCTCCAATAACCCACAAAAACCCACGAAGGAATTGGCCAAATGTTGGCCTCAGAATTTTGGCCCAATTTCCCCTAGCTCCTCCAGTTGTTCACTGAGTTGGCACCAAAATGCTAGAAAATCCCCCACAATTTCCTTTCCTACTCCTTTCCTGCATCCCAGCTGAACCAGAAATGTGTGGTATCCTCCTAGCTACCAAATATGAGTAGAATTTGCCTCCCTAGGGTGGCACTCATGGTCCACCAAAGAAGAGGGTCACTTGGCCCCCATGAAAGTTTGCGTAGTTCTGGGCAATATGACGCAGGCCCCTACTCTAAAAATTTGTACTATTGTGGAAATACCTCATGCTCTTATCCCACAAACAGGGAAGTCTCATACACCAATTTGGTGTCTAGCTTAGTCATGACCTCAAAATTGGATAATAATAATAATAATAATTTACATGCTTCAAATCACCTATTCATCCAATAAAATTTTCCAAAAACTTCTATCTACTGAACACATGAAAAATCTAAACCACTCTTACATAAATCCATTAGAAGCACCCCCTCTTCTAGAAACAAACTCTGTTATCCATCCATCTATAAAATTCAATCCACAGGTTTTAATCCATTGCAATTGAAATATATCAGCAAGAGGTTACAACCTTGGACGTGCTTTACAACATGATATGTTTATCCATCCCCACAAGAACTTTTGTAAACTCTGTGACACCATAAATTTCTTCTCCAACCAGCTCCGGAAATTTGGATGATTAATTTGATAGTCTGATTATCATTTCTCTTCCTTCCTAGTTTTTTAATGCAAATATCCCTGATAATATTAGTGTAAAGAGGAATGTATTTAATAGATTTCAACAAAGGGATATTTATATATAATTTTTTGAATTCAGACTCCAAGTCATATTCTATGGGTATCTCCATTTTATTTACAAGAAATATTTCATGAAAAGCATGCTCCTTGGGTTCTACGAGCTCCCGTGGTTCTTTTACTTCATTTTTTTTTCATTTTCCATTTGTTCAATTGGTTTTATCTTTAGATGCTACATGGGGACCCTCCTCTTGTATAACTACTACCTACATTTTTTTAATACTGTCCCAGATCTCATTTGAATTTCATTTAAGGGAAAGGAAGTGATAACATAAGTGGGAAAATGTTGTAGTTCAATTTTTTTTACAGTCTGAGGAGGTCTATTATTGGGATTATATATCGGTTTTACATGAATATGTGTTTTTCAAGGAGGGTTGAGTGACTGTTGCATCTGTTTTGAAGATGGGTTGGTGTTTTAGGGTGGGGGCAAGGGTTTTGGTTTTTTAATGGAGGTGGTAATGGTAACACAAATTGTTGGGGGTAAGGTGGGCTATACCCTTACTGGAATTGAGGTATATTCAATTCGTCATGCATTTAGGGTGGATATTGTGATTTATACTAAGGGTAAGAAGGTTCCTGGGCTTGTGGATGAAAGGTATTTCCATAAGGATTATGTCTCCACCATTGGTTCCAAGATGAACTTTGAGGTGGCTGTGTAGGCCATGGAGAATAAGATGGATGGGAGTTCCATGGTTGATACTGGGGAAAACGTTCCATGTTAGGATCTTGGTAAGTGTTATTATTTGGTACCCTCCATGATGGTTTCCTAGATGATTGAGGAAGCTCACTTGTTTCAACCCCCCACCCCCATTATAAATATCTTGCAACCCTAGAAGGGAAGGGCACTAGTCAGTGGGGTGCTCATGGGTGAAAAGTCCATAAAATTAAACTACATTGATGGGGCATTCCACCTCAACATGTTTTTATCTGCATTTAGGCTGGAAAATAACCAAAGAAACATTCTCGTCCTCTTGTTTGATCTTAATTTTCAGAGTATCCAAATGATCACTAATTGTATTTAGGATGTTTGCTTTAAAATTTTCTAAGAGTTTCCCTAGTTCAGTTCGAGTGACACCACCCTGAAATGGTTTAGAATTCCGAGACACATAATCCCTTGGGTTGTCCCAAATCCTCTTTCCTACCTTAGCTTGACTTATAGAATAAGTTCTACATAGTTAAACCATTTTAGAAAAGGGTTTCCTATAAATATCACTGGAACTCAAGAGATTTAGTGTTTCAATGCACTCTGCCCTTAGTAATTTTAGGAAAATAGTCCTAAAGGTCATTTCATCCATATTACCTATTCAAGATTTATGATAGTTATAAAGAAACCTTTCAGGGTATTCTTCAAATATCTCATCTTCCTTCTGTTGCATTCTAAAAATATCATTAGCATCTCTGCTTTTACAATTACCTTGATATTCCTTAAGAAAAACAAAATTAATATCATCCCATGAGTAGATAGTATGTTCTCCCAAACTCATGAACCATCTCAGGGTTGAATCTTTTAAGGTAGCAGGAAATAGTTTAAGTTTATGTGCATCATCATAATAATTGTAACTTTCGCAAACTTAATATCAAATTCAAATAGAAAATATTCAGGGTCTTCAAATGACGTACCATGGAAAAGTGGAAGAGATGCTAAAGGTATGTTTTTCATAGTGATGTTTCTAGTGATATCAAAAATTGGAAATATGAAGGTAGTATCTGAATCCTCCTCATTATCCTCAGGTCCCCCTCTTGGCCCATCTATCCAGTCATTATTCCCACGGAATAAAATATTGATTCTATCATTATCCCCAGTGTTATACCCACCACTATTTTTGTCGTTGTTTCTGTTCTCCTCACCTCTTCCTCTATTAGCCATCCTTGTTATAGGTTCAAAAGTAAGCTTTGGTATAGTATTCCAACTAGAAGAAGATTCGAATGGATTGGGCCTAATGTACCTAGGACCCAAATCCCTTCGAGGTCCTCCTATTGCTGACTCTACCTGCAAGACTAGCACAAAATTCATTACTACAACAACTCCTAAGATAGTTTGTTCTTGTTGTGGTATATCTCAAAGCTATACTGCCCCCACTTGATGTGATATTTCTTTTTCCGAGGCCTATTTTGTAGTATATATTTCTCCCTCCTCTTTGATACTTGCATAATGATTAACAAGGTTAGTTGGGGGTGTTTTTGTAGGACCTAAAAATTCTAAAAGTGATTCCGTACTTTTAATAAATCTCCCCTTACTATATCTAGGTCTACATCTACTTTTTCACATAAGAAAGAGAAAAATCACTACAAAAATTTACTAAAGACAATCAGACTTTGGAGCAACCCCACCATATTGGATGCGTGGCTCTTCACTCACATCTTACCGTACACTCTCTTCCCTCTTATTTCCTTGAAAAATCCTTATCACATTCACAAATATAGAAAGATGTTACTTGGACTATTTTCTACTCCCCGACAACGATGCCAAAAATGTTAGGGTTTTTATATGTTGTTTAATTCCCTAAATTTAGAATTTCCAACCAGAGTTTGTAATATTTGAGTTACAAGGAATCACAATTCATATCTAAATTTATCATATTCTTAGTACGAATTTAAGTACAAAATAACCAAACTCTATTCCTAATTTAAGATCGTCACAATGAAGTTTTATGAAGTGAATAAGCCTATTACACTCCTCAATTTCACACACATTCCAAATAACTAATTTATCCTCAATTGTTGTGCATCTAGTTACATATTCTTCCAAAAGTAAATTCGACAATCATCATAATCCATGTTCTCATTCTATTAACAATTCATTCTATTCAAAAATCTCTACAAGAAACCAACCCTAGGGTGCTAGAAATCGAAAAGTAAACTCAAAAATGCTCTTAAACTTTCAAAATCATTCACACACTTCCTATTTTAACAAATCTATTCAAAATTAACTGAGTAATTGAGAAAATAACACATGGATTTGTAATTCTAAATTGACTAATTAATTAAATAAATAACACATTGTTTTATAATTAATCGAGGAATTAAGAAAATGACACACAACTTATGATTTGATAAATCTAATTCAAAATTAACTACGAGATCAAATGAATGACACATTGTTTCATAAAATTATTAAAAAAATATTTCTTAATCAATCATCATGAAGATTCAAACATTGATGAACACCAACTAAAATGATTCTTGTTAAAAATATAGATCCAAAAATGATTGAGTTTTTTCATTTATCTCACAAGATTCAATTTAATACCATAAGAACTCGCTCCTCAGAAATTAGTTCTAAGATTTAGCCTACTTCTTCAAACTTAACAGAACATGAGATCAACAAAAAGAAATCGACGAATCCATATAATACCTATGGAAATGATTTACAGACTCACATGACTCAAACAAGCATCTAACCAACTATCATAACCTTCATATCTACAAGAGATTTCAAATGGAATTCAATTACTATTCTAAGTAAAAAAATTCTGGAAATTACCAAGGAAAGGAAACAAATTGTTGGAATTAATGTACATGTGTTGTCCTTGATGGCAACCCAATTGTAACCAGATGTGTTCACAGATCAGTTCAAAGGTAACATAATCATGGGCAAAATGTTTGTAGGTCAGAAACAAAATTTTGATGAAGGTGAATATTTTAAGATCTGTACGCGGGTTAGTCAAGGCCAAGTCGCGTACATACACATGTATGAAGAAGCCAATTCGTGTACATGCTGGCACACTAATTTATTAATACTAAGGGTCTTTAGCATGGTATTCATCCATAATATTGAGCGTAGTAACGGTTCTTTGATCTCGTCCAAGATTACCATAGGCACTAGTGCCGTTTTGGCTCATGGTATTTGTTAAGGCTCTAACTATATAAGGAGGTGGATATCAAAGTGTTATGTATGCATGAGTAAGGTTTTTTGATAATGCTCATGGTATTAATAATGCACTGATGAATACAGTGATGGATCAGGATCATGAGACCTGAAATGACTTTCCACTATATGATCTACTCATGGATTGACTAGATCTAAATATTGATGCATGTTCTATCTATGAATATTATGATATGGGTCTTTTTGATATTCTGAAAATCTGCACATTTTAGGTCAAAATTTGTAGATCTGTACGTAGGTCGGTCTCGGTGAAATCGCGTATACACGCGGGTTCATTTCGTCAAATTCACGTACATAAAGGAAGGGTTTCTACTTATAAAAGCTTGATCAATCAGATTAGTGCTACTATATCTCTGATTTATTTCAATGATGTCTTCATATTTAGCTGGGTTGAGTGATAATATCTGAAGTAGAACTGATTGAATGATGAAGTTGAAATTGGTTGCATCTTGATTGGTTGAAAATATTCTTGACGCTGCTAACTGTATGAGGGTTTAGAGATTTGTAAGCTAAATGACTCTGTTCAATTTTGTGACTAATTCAGAGTAAAAGTTTTTTAGCTTATCATATTGAGATCTGTATGCAGTTTGATCTACAGAAAAGCACGCATACACGCGAGTTGCCTTAAGTGAATCAGCATATGCCTTTTGGTTTATGAATGATCACGATTGTAGTTGTTTTAGTGTGTTGATGAATTATTATGAATTCAGTTATGTTTTCTGGTTACCATGATTTCACTGTTATGTTTGAATTAAGTCGGTGTTTGTTTAAGTGATTGTTTTCTTCAATGGTTGGTTCAGTGGTTGTGTTCATAAATTAGATGAATGTTTTGGGTACAATAATCAGTTTTGGCTTTTATATTTTGCTTATAATTAATTTTGAGGTCTAAAATGGGCCTCCTAAGGAAATAATAAAATAATAGCTAAACCAATAAAATAATGTTTATGAATTTTCAATTAAATTTGTGTAGAAAAATCCATGTAACCATGGTTGAATTCAATTCAAAAGTTGTACCAAAATAAAATTAATAAAAAAGTTTTATTGATGTGCGTTGTGAAACCAGCTCCAAAAATAGAAGAAAAGAGAGATCAACGCCTTCGAAATTAGCCACTTTGAGGGGGAAACCTCCAATATATTACATAAATGAACAATTCTTGGATGACACAAATGAGAAAACCTCCTCTCTATAATAGGATTCCATGGGGCCACAATGTAATCCTGGCCGACCTAACAATAATAATGTAAGGGCACAATAATAACAATATGGGGGTTACAGGGTTACAACAATAACAATAATGGGGGCTATACTAACATAATAAGAGACTACACTAGTAATATAGGGACCTAACAATGTGACTATAAATAAGAATGAGGTTTTCAAGAAAAAGTCATTATCATTGCACAACTAATACATTTGTCTTTTGTACTTAAATAACTTAAAATAAAATATAAATATAAATTCTTAAATTCTTAATTATAGAATATAATATTAATTAAAAATTATATTATTTGAATTATATAATAACATCTAATTAATATAACATATTATAATATAATATACGTAATATCTTGTTTTATGTATGAATTTTATATTACATATTGAATTATTGATTTGATTTATAACATAAGAATAAATAATATATAATATAAAAATGAATATAATATATATTCTATAACATTTAGATTATTTTTCATAATATTATATATACTAATATATAATATTAATATAATCATAATGAATTTATAATTAAAGGAAAAATAAATATTAAAATAAATTCAATTTATGTTTATAAGTATAATATAATATAAGATTTATATACATTGAAATTTAGTATTTTTTTGGCCCAAAATATGTTTAATCTAATATTTTTTTTCAACATACAAAACTAAGATACCTTTTTTCATCCTACAAAACTAAAATGTCTTTTTTTATTTAGATTTAATATGTTTGTATAGTTATTAATATTACAACGATATTGTTTATAGACTTGATTTATCCTAGAATTACAAGGTTACATTTTTATTTATTTTGATTCATATGTATAATATATATGTATAGATATTAACTTATAATTAATTTGAAATTATAATATAAAATAAAATGAGATGAATATATAATTTAAAAATAAATATATGAAAATATATAAATATAATATTTATTGAAAAGTGTGTAAATACATGAAGATTGTGTAGGGATATGCATTGTTTCTTTCAAAAAATATGAAATGACAATAATAATATTTTATTCAAAAAATGTAAAATGACATTTATTATGAATACTTTACTTTATGACTTTAAAAGTACTTAGAGCACTACCATGGTTAACCGTGAGTTTTTATCCACCATTGAGAATGTGACAAGTAAGTACCTTTAACTCAAGCAATGCCACCTCAACCATTAGGGATGATTTCATCCCCTAAAATGTGATTGGTTCCTATAAAGTGAATTTTTATTGTACAATTTCCTTAGGAGGCCCATTTTAGACCTCAAAATTCCCCTAATGAGGGTTCAACATGGATTATGTGATGAAAATTTGTCTACAGGTTGTGATGTATTAAAGCACGTGGATCGAATGTCAAAATTTATGAAACATGGTCCATGGATGGTGCTGAGGGTTGGAGCCTTTAGTGAGGAAGTCAAAGCTTCCTGCCAGTAGTATTTGGTGATCAAATAAGGGGGGTGAAGCTCCCTTATAGTGGGTGTTGGTAAATGATATAAAGGTGTTGAATCTCCCTTCCAGTAGGAGCTGGAGAATGAGTGAAGATTATAGCCTTCGACAGGTGGGTGCCTGCATACTGGCATGAGTCTGCACCAGTACAATAATGTAAGAAGTTTTTGATAATAATAAAATTGAAGACTGAGAGGACATCAATAGTGGTTTTCTCTCACATTGAGTTTCCACCTTAAAATCCCGGTGTTCATGTGTGTTTCTTATGTGTGATGCTTTTTTCAGTTATTACTGCACATGCTTACTCCTTATCAAATGTCTGATAAATCCCTTACATTCTAATTTAAGTTAAACATATAAAAAATTAGTTGATTTATAAGTTTTCTAAGCATACGGTAGTTTAATATATCACAATCACGTACACACGTGATCTGGATTAAGTAAATTTGCATACAAAATTCAGGAAATAAAATATTATTGTGAGTTTTTAAAATATTGATTCACCCCCTTGCCCTCTCGGTATTTTTCCCAATAATTGTTACGGGATAAGGTCCTTCAGAAGAAGCTTGATTTCTTGAAGGAAGATCTACCAAGATGAGAAATCAAGGTGGAACATAATTTATTAGACCATCATTCTTCAATGGAAATAATTTAATATTTTGGAAGACAAGAACATGATCCTATCTTCAGTCTCTTGGAGCAGATGTTTTGGAAATTGTTGAAGGAGGTTACCAATATCTATCCAAAGTTCCCATAGATGAAGCAACAAAGAAGACATATGAAACCAATGCGAAAGTTGTCAATGCATTATTGGGAAGCCTGACAAATCATAATTTGTCAAATTTATGCAGTTAAATTCAACAAAGGAAATATGGAACATAATAATCTTAAACTATGAAGGCGATGAGAAGATAAAAAGTGATAAAATCTAAACTCTCAAACTTCAATATGAAAATCTCATAATGTATACTGATGAAATTATTGCAAGTTTTTTTCTACGTCTAGATAAGATTGTAAATCGTATGAGAAATTTGGGAGAATACATAAAATACACAAGTTTATTAGAGAAAATCTTAAGATCTCTAACTCCTAAATTCGAGTTAAGTGTCTGCCATTGAAGAGAAGCAGGATTTGTAAACTCTTACTATTGTTGAACTTCACAGGATCTTGACTGCTTTTGAAATGAGAAAAGGAGGTCCCTCAAAATTCAGAGAAGTTGAATTCAAAAGCAACTGCAAAAGGAAAGGAAAAAGAAGAAAACAAGGAATCAGGGTATGTATAAGAAGAATATGAGGTAAATTTTGTAAAGTAACTTCAACTTGGTACCATAAGGTTCAGAGGTAAGCCTCCTTTCAAATGTTTTTCTCAATGTGGTGGAGTTGGTCATTATGCTGCTAAATGTCCTTATAAAGACAACCATGACAAAGGGAAGGATATTGCAAAAGGAAATAGAAAATGGTTTGAAAATAAAAAAAAGTTATTAAACTCATGAAGCTAGTGATGGCTTGTCAAATAACGAATAAGGATAATCTTATCAAGATCTTAAACTACTCTTGGCATTTGAAAGAAGTACTAGCTTTGAGTCTAATGAAAAATTTGTGGATGATTTAGAGGAAAAAGATTTATTTGGAGAAATTACTCAACTTAAAATATTATTGGAAGAAAACAAAGTAGCCATAGATACTTTAAAGAATCAACTCATAGAAAAGGAGAAGCATAATGAGAGGTTAGAATGTGAAATAGTAAGTCAATGAAAGGAACTTCAGAAAATAACAAACTCTAAATCTTATATTTTCTAAAGGATGTGAAACCTGAGATGAAATTATCAAGGTTGAATGCTCTCCTCTTATCAAGAGAGGTGTTCGATACATTGGTGAAAAATCATAGACAAAAAAATCCTCACCCACAACTGGAAGCTATCTAAATGCAGTAAAATCTAGTCAACAAAGTTTCAATCTTCAACATATGAATAAAGACACTTCACAGGTAAATCATGTTCACTTTAATTCAAGGATGAAAGATAATAGAAGCATCAGTCAAAAGGTAAACAACACTGAAAGGTTATATGATCACATAAATTTCTTCTTTAATGGACAATGTTTCTGATCCGGATTTACGCAGGAATGCAACAGAATACACATATAGCCATAAATACAAAGATTCAGCGGAAATAAAACTTCATTTCATTAATATCAAAGAACTGAAATTTGCTTATAGACAGAATGGAAATAAACTAGCTAGGGCATTGGTAGCTTATCTTTGAGAAGAGATGTGGCAGCTACAAGCCTCTCAACTATGTTCCAATGAGGCTCAAGGGCCTATTTATTATAGAGAAACAATGGAAAGCCCTAAACATCCAAAAACCTAACCCTAGGAGATGAAGCGCCAAAAATATGGGCCCCGTTTAGGTAAATTGGTGTTTCAACTTCACGGGGTCATAACTTTGGCTTACTATCTTCGTTTGGCACACATAATACATCATTAGAAAGATATATCTAAGGAATACAACTGTTGACCATAAATATTGATTCCAAAATAGAATCATATTTGTTGGAGGTGCGATGCCCAAAAAACGTCATTTAGGGCCTCAAAATGGATCTGGAAGTTCAGGACCCGAAAAACTGCTAAAAATAGTAAGTTGTGCGAAAACTGAAAAAATGAAAGAGATAATGGTGGGGCCCCAAGTGGAATAGGAGGGTGGCCACCAATATCCACCTGGATCATTCTTCCCCCCTTAGAAAGCAATGGTCTCCATTGCATTGAGTTCCTCCATGAGATGAGGAAACTTCTAATGAACTTGGTCCCTCGTGAACCACTTGCCTTGGTGTAGGAATTGGCCAGCCTTGACAACCCGATATAGTTGGATGTTCTGTTGGTGAGTGTTCTTGATTGGCATGTCAATGATACAATCTGTGGTGGCCTGTTCCATGCAGTTTGGGTTTAACTCTTTTGGTGTGAGTTGTTTTGTAATGTCATAGGTGTCCAGTAGAAGTGGGAAGTAGGGACGAAGGCAGTCCACATTGAATATTGGGTGCAAAATAAGGAATGGTGGAATACTGAGCTCGAAGGAATTGTTCCCTACAACCTTTATGATGGTGTACAACCCATATCATAATAGGCGAAGCTTGCGGTGGGGTCCAGTGAGGTGCTCCTTCTGCAAATGTGGCCACACTTTGTCGCCCACCTGGAAGTTGTGTGGCACTTAATGTTGATCATGTTGTTTCTTGTACTTAGCATTGGCTCCTTCCAATATGTGATCGATGAAGATGTTCTCTTTGTCAGCTTCAGACTAGACTTGAGCTGAATCGGCATGAGTAGCCGCAAATGGCATGGCTACGTCAATGGGACATAGTGGCTGGAATCTCGAGCCCACCTAAAAGGGGTTGTGGCCAGTTGAGAGGTGGAGAGCCTGATTATAACTATGTTGTACATAGGGGAGGCTCTCATCCCATGTGCATGGATTCTTTGAATTGTACATGTGCAAAATGTGTACAATCATCCTGTTGACGACCTCTGTCTGGCCATCAGTTTGGGGATGGAAAGTTGTGGACTTGGTGAGCTTGGTGTCCAGAATTGACCAGAGGCTGGACCAAAATGTGCTAAGGAACCTGTTGTCCCGATCTGATATGATATACTGTGGTATCCAAAAGTTCACCCACACTCGTTCAAATAAGAGTTTAGCAGTGGCTTCTTCTATGATATTCTTCTTGCAGGCGGCCATAATGACCATTTTCGAGAATCTGTCGATGACCACAAAAGCACAGTCATTTCCATGCTTACTATAAGGAAGGCTCAACATGTAATCCATGGAGATGGATTCCCAAGCTCTAATAGGGGTTGGTAGTGGAGTATAGAGGCCTTGCTTCTTGATGGTCATTTTGGCAATGACGCAAGCAGTGCAGGATCTGATATACTTCCCGACATCATGTCGAAGGTTTGACCAATATAAATACTTCTGCAGTACTACCACTATTTTATCGACCTTGAAATGTCCAGTGAATCGACTGTAGTGTGCTTCCCATATCATCTTGGCACACTTGCTTGAAGGAACACAAAGGTGTCCTAGGTGACATAACAGTTCATCTTGGAGTTGAAAATTTGGAACTTGCATACCCCCAAGAGGGCCTTGTATGTGTGGTGGAATTATGGATTGCTCTTCTAAAGAAGCGGCCAATCAGAATTCTCGTGCCCATAAGAGTTGAGAATAGTGGTTAGTGCCATGATCGGTGGTCATCTGATGCAGTCTGCAACATTATTTGTGCTACCCTTATTGTAATTTATGTTCAAATTAAACTGTTGTAGATATCTGGAGCACTTCTGATGGTGATAGTTCTGCAACTTCCCTTATGTTTGTATGAACTGCAGGGGTCAATCGTATGTGTGGATGATTGTTTCCTTCCCCAAAATTTAATTCTTCCATTTTCGAAAAGCTTGCACAATGGAATACATTTCTTTTTCATAAGTGGGATACTTGTGAACTATGTCGAACAATGTCTCGTTGTGATATGCCACTGGATGCGCCCCTTGTTGACTAGGAACTGCCCCAATAGCATAGTCAGAGGCATCTGTCTTGATCTCAAATGGTTGTTGAAAGTATGGTAATGTGAGTACTGGGGAAAAATAGAGGTGATCTTTCAATTCTAAAAACGCCTTTTGTTGAGATTCCGACCAAAATAATTTTTCTTTCGCTCCTCCCTTGGTGACTTTACTCAAGGGCCAAGTGATATGAGAGAATCCCAACATGAACTGGTGGTAGAAATTAACAAGACCTAGAAAGATACGAAGCTCTGTTAGAGTGGTTGGGGATGGCCAATATTGAATGACTTTGATCTTGGTTGGATCCACATGAACCCCCCTTTCATCAGTAATGTATCCCAGATATTGAACCCGAGTCATGCCAAAAGTGCACTTCTCCAAATTGGCACACAACGTGTGTTGTCACAGATTTTGGAGGACTTGTCTGATGTGGTGGAGGTGCTCTTCCCAAGTCTCGCTGAATATTAGAATGTAATTCAAGTACACGATTACAAATGAGTTTGTAAATTGCTGCAATATGTTGTTCATCAACCTCATGAAGGTTTCGGGAGCATTCGTCAACCCGAAAGGCATGACCAACCATTCGAAAAGTCCCTCCTTGGCTTTGAAGGTAGTCTTCCACACATGAAAGAGTTTGATTGGTACCTCATGATACCCAAACTTCAAGTCGATCTTGCTGGAATATTTCACCCCTTTGAGTTGTTCCAGAAGGTCATCAATCCATGGGATTGGGTACCTATTCCGGACAGTGATCTCGTTTAGTACCTGATAGTCAATAAAGAGTCTCCAAGTTCCATCATTCTTCTGTACCAACACGATTGCGCTACCATAGGGTGATGAACTTGGCTAGATGTGACCTTTCTGCAACAACTCTTGAATCTGCCTCTTTATTTCATCATTCTCCAAAATAGAGTGTCGATAGATTGGTCCATTGGGTAGCAGCACACCTGGGTTCAGATCAATGGGGTGCTTGACCTGATAGTGGAGAGGAACCCCTATGGGTGAGGTAAAGATGTCCCCGTACTCCTCCACATCCTTGTCCATTTTTTGTTCTCGTGCAAAGGAGCCCTGTTTGGAGGTTGTGGCCACAGTCTTCTTCTTTCCCTCGGGGTGGATCATCAAGAAAACAAATTTCTTGGTTTGGGAAATGAGCTTACTGAATTGTTTTGCAGTAACGAAAGAGATAGCGGTAGGCAGTGTTACCTCTGGTATCCTGTATAGCTTATTTCCAAAAGTAACAATAACAATGCTAGGTCAAGACTCATACACAACATGTCACTTCCATAAGTATATTTGTCCTAATAATACATCAGAAACATGAAGAGGATAAATTTCACATAATACCTCATCTGTGAAGGGCTTGATGTTATAGGGAAGGCGACATTGCTAGCTGACACGAAGATCGCGTCCTTGGTGAAGCCACTCGATGGTGTATGGATGTGTGTCTGATGTCATCGGCAAGCCCAACCGCTTCATGAAATATGCTAAAATGAGGCTCTTTTGGCTCCCATTATCAATAATGAACTATAGGAAGGAACCCCTTACCCACATATGGGAGTGGAAGAGACACTCCTCCTCCTCTGGATCTTCTGGTCCCTCCTTCTGGATCTTCACTATGGCAAAAATGGCCTTGGGCTCTGCATCAATAAACTATTTCCCTTTGTCGTTCCCCTTGTCAGGTTCTAATTCAGATTCAGAGCCTGCATCTGATTCAGAACCCCTCATCTCAGCCACTAGTGACTGCTTGGCTTGACACTCACTTGTGTTGTGAGTGGAGACCTTATGGAACTCACACCACTTTCCCATGTCCTTTTTTGGCTTCGCAGTGTTTTTATTTTCTTGTGGCTTTGGGAGGTTGTCTTGGACCACCATGCCTTGGATTTTTCCTTTATTCTACGGTTTGGGGACTCCTTTCCCTTGCTTTTGATTCGCAGATCCAAAGTCTCACTTCTTCTATTTGAGTTTCTGCTCAATCTTGGAAACATACCAGTATGCGGTACCAAACGAGGAGATGTCGAGGAACTCTATTTCCTCCTAAATGTATATTTACAGACAACTTTGATACTTTAGCACCAAATTTTTTTCTGAATCTTTGATACCCAACTTTGTGTGCAGGGTATGGAACAGATTTGTCGCCTCATGCACATCTTGATCCCTTTGTTGCCACAGTGTGGTCCATTGTATGTAATTGTCCTCATAGCTCTCCATGGGATATTATTTTTCCTTGATGGTGTCTCAGAAAGAATTCCATGTGGGTACAGCTGAGAATATAGAGGGTTCTGTCTCATCCTTTTTCTCACAGTAGGTTTCCAACTAGTCCTTAACATGGGGGATAGCTTTGAGGAGTGAAAAAATAATCTTCTCCAGATCGGAAAAGAAATGAATCAAGAAATATCATTTTAATAAATTAAACCATATGTCTATTGAATATGCATCTATTTGGCCCTCAAATATGGGACTGTCAAGGTTTACTTGTACCTTAAAGGGAGTTGTGCCTCTAGAGTGGATATTGGATGTAGATGCGCTACCGGTGGGTAGTCATTGAAGGATCTGGGAAAAGTTATCCATCATCACATTCCTTTGTTTTTCGAGGGCCTCCTCGAGCAATATTTTGATAGGATCTCTTGCTCCCTCATCTTTCTTTTTTTACCCCATTGGCGACCATTGGGGTTTGCAAGGATCATCTTGCAAAGGTTCAACCAGATCGAGCCCTAACTCCTTATACTTCGACCTCGTTTGGTAAATGCAAAGAAGGATCAATAAAAAATGGAATGATCTAATACCACTGATCCAGATTTATGCATAAATGCAATATAATACACATATAACTGTAAATACAAAGATGCAACAGAAATAACACTTCATTTCATTATATCAAAGAACTGAAATTTTCTTATAGATAGAATGGAAATAAATTAGCTAGGGCACTAGTAGCTTATCTTTGAGAAGTGATGTGGAGGCTATAGGCCTCTCAAATGTGTTCCAATGAGGCTCGAGGGCCTATTTATTATAGAGAAACAATGGAAAACCATAAACATCCAAAAACCTAAACCTAGGAGATGAAGCGCCAAAACTATGGGCCCTGTTTGGGTAAATTGGTGTTTCAACTTCCCGAGGTCGTAACTTTGGCATACTATCTCCATTTGACGCACATGATACATTGCTAGAAATATCTATCTGAGGACTACAACTGCTGAAAAGAATGTCAAATTTTAAATGGAATCATATTCTTTGGAGGCACGATGCCCAAAAAACATCATTTAGGGCCATAAAACGGCTTCGAAAGTTCATGACTCGAAAAAATGCTAAAAATAGTAAGTTGTGCCGAAACTGAAAAGCTGAAAGAGACAATGATGGGGCCCCTAGTGGAATAGGTGGGTCGCCACCAATATCCACCTGGATCAATTTCTGATGTCATAATTTTGGTCACAAGGCTGCTCAATGTGTTGCATACAAAGCCATCATGACTAGAGAATCAAGAAAACAAAGGAATGAGATATGAATCATGAAGACCACCTATAATAATTTCGAACCTATAAATGATGAAAATGAATTATCATTATGCAATAACTTTGGACATGACGAATCTGAATGTAGGAGAAAATTACAGCCAACGTCTCAAAATGATCAAATATCAAAAAATTCTAAGGTATGGTAAAGGAAGGACTTAGAATTTGAAATTTGTGGCATAACACTGTTTGAAGAAGGAAAAGAAAATCAATGGTACATTTACATCAGATGCTCAAAACACATGACATGTGATAAATATAAACTTATTTCATACAGTGCTTTAGAGAAAGAAAAGAATGTCACTTTTGGAAATGACTCTCGTGCTGTCATTAAAGGTAAAGGATTTGTTTTTCTAAAAGAAAAGGTTAAAGATGGCAATGTTATGTATGTTTATGAATTAAAGCATAACTTGTTGAGTGTTAGCCAAATGTATGATCAAGGAAACGAAGTGGGTTTTAGATCAAAATAATGTGTGGTTCATGAACTTCACACATGAAAGACCATAATAAAGGAACAATAACTCCGAGTAATCTGTATATATTGAAATGTTGTCAAGAAAAAATTTACATAGGAAAAATAGAGGAAAACAGGTTATGGAACAAAATTTTGGGACATCTAAGCTTCTCTCAAATAAGAAAATCAAGCAAGCTCAAAGTTTTTCGTGATCTTCCCAACATCACCCTACCAAAAAGTACCATATGCAAGTAATGTCAATTTGGTAAGAAAAACAGAGTTCAATTCAATGCCAAAGAAGGATAAAAAATTAAGCCTCTTGAACTTATACATACTGATTTATGTGGACCAGGAAGGAAAAATTCACCTCCTGGAGAACAATACTATATCTTATTTATTGATGACTTTTCTAGAATGTGTTGCATCGGTTTATTGAAACAAAAAGATGAAGCATTTGATAAATTTAAATTATTCAATGTAATAGTTGAAAATGAGTTAGATCTTAAACTCAAACCTCTTGGATCTAACCGAGGAGGAGAATACATATGAGATGAATTCTTTGATTTCTGTGAACAACATGGCATAAAAGGAAAATTTCTGTAGCCAGAACTCCTCAACATAATGGTGTGGCAGAAAGAATGAACACAATTGCTCAAAAAATGGCTTGTGTTACGCTTAATGAGTCTACAACCCCTAACACCTTCTGGGGTGAAGCTACACATACCGTAGTAACATTCTCAACAAGGTTGATGTTCATGTAAATAGTGATAAATCTCCATATGAACTTTGGTATGGTAAGCCACCTATTGTAAAGCATTTTAGAGTCTTTGGAAGTAAATTTTTCATAAAAATTAATGATGAAAAACTTGGTAAGTTTGAAGCTAGGGTGGATGAAGGAATACTTCTTTGTTATTCATCTAGAAGCAAAGGATAAACATGTTACAATAAGAGACTTTGGAAAATTTCTGAATGTATTGATGTTGTAATTGATGAATCATGCACAAATCTCAAAATGGTAACACCAAAAAAAGAGGATGATGATGATGAATGTTTTCATCATAAAATATAAATGATATAGAAGAATAAACTAATGAAGCAGCAGAAGAAGACACATCTGATAAAGAAAAGACTCCATCCAGACATGTTAAAAAAAATTATCCAAAAACTGAAATTGATGTAGGAACATCAAACCACCCTTAATCATAATTTGAATTCAAAGATGTGGAAGGAGAAATGTGGACAAGATATGAAAAGGGGGATAATGTCCATGAAATTTTGGTTAAAATGATAAATTTGTTATCTCAAATATGGAATCAATGCATCTAGAAGATATTATTAGATTTAAAAATCTGCCATGTATTTAAAATAGAGTGATTTTAGGGATTAGTTACGCGATTGTGGGAGGAAATCATGGATCTTAGATGATCCACTCATTTTGTAATTTATTTATAATGCGAAGACTGTGATGTATGAGAGGGG